>CP139508.1:443539014-443646604 GCA_021014915.2 Artemisia tridentata subsp. tridentata
ATGAAAAGTGCTTAATTAAAAATTTAAAAAGATAAAATCTATTAAATAGAAGCTATCACTTATTTTCTATTTTATTTTTCTTAAGGTCTACAAAGATGATTATATTTTTTCTAGATTCTACTTAATAAAAGAAAATTTAGAAAATTAAAATTATATTTTTCTGATTATTATTCTATTTATTATGATTTAATTACTAATAGAAACTAATTAAAAAGATTAAAAATATTAAATGACTTAGGAAAAATCTGAAAAATTCAGGTTAAGTCTAAAATATTATTCTTAATATAGGAAAATTAAAATCAAAAGTCTACTAAACCTTGATAAGCAGTTGGGCAGATAAGCAGTTGGGCAAATAAGCTAAAAATAAGCTAATAAGCTCAAAACTTTACCAAAGGCTCAGAACAAGTTTAATACAATTTATATAAGCACAAAACAACTTAATAAGCACAAGGTAGCATCCAGAATAAGCAAATAAGCAGTTGAGCAGTTTCAATTTTTAGACAGAAACAAAGGCCAAACCCTCTACTTGCAGACCTGGTTTAAGCACTCAATAAGCTATTGAAAGGCAACCTAATGGGGGCAAAAGCTTCTCAGCACTACTGGCAACTCCAAAATATCAAAAGCCCCAATTTTAACAGCTTAATTGAAGTCCAATTAAGCCCTAGTACAGGTGGTTCAGGAAAGCAATTCTGATTCAGCAGAATCAGTGAAAATGGGGGAAACTAGCAGACAAGTTTTAAGCTATCTGATAAGCTACAACTTGTAATCCCAGATGTTTATCTAAAACCTTGCTAGGTGAACTACTTACCAACCAAAAATCAAAAGTTGAGGTCAAGGGAATAAGCAGAAAACAAGCTGAGATAAACAGCTTATTTATGCTGTTCTGTGTATGCAGAATTGTGCAGAAGGCACAAAACAAAAAGGGACCAAACTAGGCTATCTTGATATCACTATATAGACCTAATAGAACTCATAAATGGCAATGAAAGGGCCAAAATAAGCTTCAAGCTTATTTTGGCTTAATTGGACTTTTTGAGGGCTGAAATTCCCACAGCCAACTCAAATCTAGAATATCTATCTAAATTGCTTACTGAGATTTAGAAATAGCTTATTATGGCCAAATTAAGCTAGTACAAAGTTAGGATTATGGCCAATGTACAGTAACTATGGGTTTGACCCAGTTGACTGCTAAAAACCAAACACCCCTTAATGGTGTCTGTGTTGGATTTTTCAAATGAAACACACTATTTAAACTATAATATCTGGATTTTACTTAATAACTAACTTATACTAACTATATTAAGCAACTTTTAGAACAGAAATAAGTAATAAATTAAGTTATGCTATAAAAGGCTATTTTTGGCTTTTTTTTATGATTTTTAAGTAAATTTAAGTACAGGCTAGATTTTAACTAATATTATAGATGAAATATGATTATAAACTAATATTAAGCTGAGAATTCTAATAATAAGCTAATATTAAGCTATAGAACAGTAACCTTGAAATTTAGCAAAAATTTAGAAAAAGCTTACAACTGACTTGGCTTATAACACAATGAACTAGTGATCAGAACTCACCTAGCTTGTTAACAACAAGCTAGATAACCCATAAAATCCTTCCTTAATAGCTTATTACAACCAGAACAGCTTATTGGCTCTCAGGTTGACTTTTGTTGACTTTCTTCAACATTCCAAATTTAGAACTGATTTTAACTATATAAGCTTACAAAAAGCTATGATAAGCTTGTATAAGCTTATAGCAAGGGTGTTTGAAGTTTATGATGATGTCTTAACAGGTCTATGAGCTTATACGAATTAATAATAACTTGAAATTCTAGTGAACATGAAACTGAGTACAAAGCATGATAATTTTAGAACACTTGAACAAAATATGACTTGAATTAATAACTGGAAACTTGAAATTACAATTTATAAAGACTGAACATTAAAAACGATTAAGCTATGTTAACTACTTGCCAATTAAGGCTTACAAACGTTTCTATTTATACTACAAATATTAGGGTTCTCTTTGTCTTTCATCTCTGAACAAATCCCAGCACTTGGTTGGTCTTGAAATCATCTCAGCCTTTGATTTTACTTTTGGCGCCAAAAAATGAATATAGTGGGAAAAACTACTAGGACTAGTCTGAGGTGATGGGGAAGAGGCATTTAATGCCTTTTGGTTTGTTAGGTAAGGTGGAGTGTAGCAGAGGAGGGGGTGGTGGGTTTGTCAGAGAGGCGGTGGAAAATGGTGGTATTGGTTTGGCTGGTTTTGGCGGTTGAGTGGTATAGAAGAAGGATTTGACCGAAGGTCAAACCTTCGGGTTTTATTAATAAAAAGGGTTGGGTCGGGTTTATGTTTGGGCTTGTGGGCTGGGTTTAGTAACTGGGTTATAGGATTGGACTGGATTGGGTTAGTTTGTTGCTGGGTTTAATGTTTAAGGATTTGGATTTGGATTTGTTTTAAACTTTAAGGACCATAGTTGTAAATGCTGAAAATCCAAGGACCAATCTTGTAATTTATGAATTCTTGAAGGGTTGAAATTGTAATTTCCATTAAGTTATAAAAAGGGCTAAATTGTAACATGTGAATAGTACAAGGGTATTATTTGATAAATTACACTTTTTAAATACCCGAGGACTAAATTTGCCAATTTTGAAACTTGAGGGGTAAAAGTTGCTATTTTTAGAAAACTTTCATCCAGGGACTAAAAGTGAACATGTTTGATATCCCAAGGACTAAAGTTGACTTTTCTTTCATTTTAAACCTTCAGGGACTAATTCTGCCAATTTGTGAAACTTCATGGACTGAAAATGACAATTTTGTGAACTTTGCATGTTTTTCACTTGTTTTCAATCTTTTTGTTCCTGAATCATATAAAAACACATTTTATGATATTTTCTGTATTTTGAAGCATATCTGCATGTTTTTAAATGTTTTTGCAGATAAAATGTGATAGAAATGATGAGTATTTAGACACTCATCACCTAACCATATTCACCTTATTACTCCATGATTATCCAAGATTTGTTGATCGCATGCCATAAAACCATTTTGTGAAAATCTCTCAAAGCGTTTATGTATAAAACACATTTTGGTTAACACTTCAAGAGTTTTGCATTTTCTGAAATACTCCCCTTCACATATGCTCATGCATTTTTGAAATAAATAGCACATGTTGGGTAGAGTTCGCACATTTGAAATGATCAATTTTCAATGAACATGACCTTCGCGAGACACGCTTACATCTCTAGATAGACTAGCTTGAAATTATTACCCGTCCCGGTCATATTCAATGATCATCTCTCGAATTGGTACATTCTACTCAGACAAGTCCTTTGCGAGACACGTTTACATCAATGGGTAACCATCTTGAAATTATTACCCGTCCTGGACTAGTCTTTTCGAGTACTGACATTTAAGCTTCGTCAATTCGATGGTACTTTCTGAGTCTTTTTGTAGAGCTCGACTCACGATCACATTTTAATCACATTTCTCCCCCTCAAAAATAGCATTTCGATGGTATTTTTGATACCGTTTGATTAAAATCATTGATTTTGGAAAGCTAATAGGGAGAAACGATTTTGCATGAACTTTTTGGAACAAAAATTGTTTATGAAGTACTCCCCCTCAAAATTTGCATAAGTTTTGACATTTTTGAAAACTTTGGAGCGGATGGGGAGTAACGATTTGAAAATCTTAAGCAAAATTTTGCTTAAGATTAAGAAGTTTGATTTGATAAACTTAGCGTGAAAACTTCTTTTCTTTTTAGGATTGTTGCAATAAAACGTACAACAGGGTCCTTTCTTTGAAAAACGGGTTATACACTGTTATGTGTGCATAAGCCAAAACGTTGAAGCCCGGGTTGTAAGCTGAAATACTTACAAGCCATTGATTTTTAGGATAAGCGCTCGAAATTTTTTGATGAAGCACTTTCCTTTCTTTGAAGATCGGGTCCTGAACTGATGTGTTCAGAAGCCATTGGGTTAAGCTCGGGTTTCGTACTGAAGTATACAAAAGCCATTAAAACCAGATTAGACAACAACCTTTGGAACCCATTTGAGCACCGCACCAACGGGTTTAGCATGTTTTGCAATCCATTTGTAAGTTGTGTCAATCTGATTCAGAGAAGTTGAATTCCAACGAGGACTGAAAACTGGTTTTTCATCTGGAAATAACACTCGCGGAATCAACGGTGATTTAAAATCCTTTTTCAAAGCAGAGTCATTTTTGTTTTCTAGCGGAAGCATTTTAGAGTTTGGAGGACTTTGCTTTGGTTTCCACACTTGTTTTACCCGTGTAAAGCGAGAGTGTGGAGTTTGAAATCTTGGAGTCTCTTCATGAGACATGTTTGACCTTGAAAGCTTTTGAGGAGTGAGCGTTTCAGAAAATCTTGGTTTCTTCGAAAACTTCCTTTCTTTTTGCAAAGAATAGGTTGTAAACTGGGAAACCTTTTTCAAAAATGGTTTTGAAGATTCACCCGTGTAAACCTTCTTTGGAACACTCACTTTTGGTGTTGAAAGATTTGAAACAAGAGATTTGCCTTTTGATCGATGGAGAACATCAAACTTTGCTTTTAAGGCATTGTATGACATTCGCAAATCATTGTATTCTTTTTGAAGAAGATCTTGAGATGCCAATTTAGATTCCAAAGAAGCAATTTGTTTCAAAAATTGATCCTTTTCAGCTTTTGAATCATCCATTTTACGTGCCAATTTCCGTTCGAAAACAATATTTTCTTTTTCAAGTCTTTCAAAATATGTTTCGAATTTGTTTGTTTTGTTGAAAAGATCAGTTTTGGCATCCTCAAGATCGTTTGTACGTTGAGCTAAAAGCGTTTCAAGCTCAAGTACTTTTGTTTGAAGCACATGATTTGCATTTTCCATTTCAAAATCTGAAGAATTAGAATCAAACAGGGGATTTGGATTGGAAACATTTTTGAGTTGAAACTCATCCTTGTTCATCTTCATTGATTCAATCTTTTGCAAAACTTTTTCAAACTTTTTATCAGCGAATTCAGACAACTGAGATTTCAAAACTTCAACCTCTTTTGGTTTCGTGATTGATTTTTGAGTCTGAACTCGTGAACGTTTGATTGAATCAAACAGGTTTTTGTAAGTCTGTTTCAAATGCTCGTTTTCTTTTTGTAATGATGCCACAGCATGTTCCAATTCAATATTTTTTGTATCAAGTTCATCCAAATCAAACTTGATATTGGCATCATCACAATTTTCTTCAAAAATCTTTTCCTTTTCTTTAAGCACTGATGTCAAAGAGTTTTTAGAAGAAGCAATTCTTTTTGACAATTCTACTTTGACTTCAGCTACTTCTTTTGAAAGTTCAGTGATTGTCCTTTTGAGACAAAGATTTTCAGATTTTAAAGAAGATGTTTGTTCAAAATCCACATTCTTATACGCAAGGCTGACAGACACCGATTTGAATGACTCAATTTGATTTGTGAAAAATTCTTTTTGAATATCAAGATTTAAGCATTTTCCATCAAATTCATCTTCAAGTGAATGGATGTACTTTAAATCTTCTCTCATTTCAGTGACAAGAAATTTTTCAAAGTATTCAAAACTTAAGTTGATATTTTTCACAAGAGGTTCAATCTCATCTTTTAAAAACTTACAGACTTCCCTTTTTAGCCAAGCGTCTGATGACATGAGACGACTGTAGTCACTATCGGTGTATTGTTGTTTCGACCAAATGACCTTTAACGTGTGCTCAATGTGATTTTTAAGATTACAAAACTGTTTCCTTGCTTTATTTTGCCATAATTTAGCATCATAAGTAGCAAGTTGAGCTTCTTTGAAAAATCTTTTCAAATTTGTGTCTTTTCTTTTCAAATGTGCTTTTGGTATTTTTGACATTTGTATATGTAAAACCCCGAAATTAACATAATATGAAAGGACTAAAATACCCTCTGAATTTGAACTTTTAAGAACTTATGAAAATATATAAGTAATCATCATTTGTAACTTAACCCAAAGTGAATTTTGTCCTAAGTTAATTGAAGAACTAAGATACCAATAAAACCTTATACTATAATTAGATATCACAAATAAAATGTACAAATACTAGCTTATGCTAGTCGAAATTTTGGTGTCCTTAACTATGAAATTTTCGGCCCAAATTACTAAATAAGAGGACATTGAACTTGTTTTATCCTAGCCCAAAATAAACCCATACACACCTTATTTGGCCCATCTAGAAAAGTCGGTATTTTTTTTTGATATATGCCGATCCTTGCAAAACAAATAAACCAAAAGAAACCCTAACCCTCCAAAAAAAAAAAGTGTCGGCCTCCTCTTGTGCTTCCCTTATTCAATCCTCTGCTGCAGTCAAAGAAAGTTTCTTGTGTGTTCTTGCTTCAAATAAACTGAGGTAATCATGTTTTCATGTTGTTCAATCCATTCGTGTTCTTGCTAAAAACCCTAAATCGATCCATTGTTCTTGTTTTGCTGCTGTACGAACCAAGGAAGGAAGGAGCTTCGTGTGGTGTTTTAATCTCGTGTTATTCTTGTTCTTCGTTTGATCTATGAGGGTATTGTATCATCTTACCTTGTTCAATCTTTGTCATGTTCTTGGTCTGTAACAACCGAGAAATTTCCAAGTCATTATTTTACTAATTTTATTTGCTTATTATGCTATTTTAAGTAAATTGGCTTTTGCCGGGAAAGTTGCCCGCGTACGTCGTGACACGTACACTAAAATTTGTAATTTGAGTCAGGCTATGCTTAGTCTACCCATTGATATGATTTATGTTCCCCCACATACTTGTTTTCATATGGAATAATTTAATTTTCCATTTCTGCGTGAAGTGTGCACATTTTATGTTTTACGCGTTTTCGGCTCCCGTTTTAAGCTTTATCGACGTTATAACACTCCGAAAGGCTCGGGAAATTTATGAAACATCAAATTAGGTCATTTTAAGTTAAATTTAATATTTTTATGAAAATAGTATCTTCATGACATTTACTTTCACAAACTATGCATAAAACGTTGCCGGTTTAGCCCCGTTGGCCTTCAAACTTATTCCGTGACTTATAATACTTGTACAAAATGTATACTTATCATTTTTTTTCAAAAAAATAAGATCCCTCCCCTCCTTTTGACTCCCAAAACCGGCCCATGTGCCACCTCCCCCATAACCAATTAAAATCCATGCACTTGATGCTTTTCAAGGCTTAAATTTTAATATACTCAACACTTCTCCTCATTTTTATCACCAAAACTCATTCTCTCTTGTTTCCTCTTCATAGAAACGACCCAACATCAGCCCCTAAACCCTCCATCTTTTAATTTTTAGTTAGTTCTTGAACTCTTGTTTGAAGATTAAATGGCTTACTAGTTTCTTGGTTCATTTTTACCCAAATCTCATCATCTTGGTAAGTATTTTATGTCTTTTAATCTCATCTTGGGTTATCATAGATTTCACTAGGATTAAGTAAATCAACTCTTGCGTGCAATATTTTGAATAATTTGATCAAGATCTCATAGGATTTTAGGTGTTAGATTAGTTAGTTAGGCTTGAATGAGTTGGTTATTGCAAGAGTTGTTGGGTTTTTGTGATTGTTAATCTTGATTTTCCAACTTGATTGTTAACATAACCATCCTAGATTTTTATTTGAAAACCATTTCATCCCTGGTCACTTTGGTTCATAGATCTACAAAAACAATTAAAATGATTAAACCTTGCATGCTTTACACAAAAACCCATTAAAGAGACATAAAGCACCTTGCTTGTCATTGGTTGAACCTGTCCCAGATTTGATGCTTCAAGATCCGTTCACCATTTTGTACCCATAAGGTTTTATGAAAAAATAAAAATATTTTGAGATAGCTACAAGTCTTAGGATCATTTCCCCGAAAACCTTACATTTTAATTCATCCTGGATATTTTTTGAGAAAATCCACACTAAAACTGGTCCAGGAATAAATGTCAGATTTGATGGGCTATTTACCCCAAAATGTTGCAAAGAACACTAGGTTGGTGTAAACACGAAAGTTGTAGCCAAGACCTGTAGAAAACTTTTCCCATATGCCATGTGTCCATTAGACCTGTAGATAAGAAGATACACCCTTTTTGCTAAACCCATTTGGATGCTGAGTATAACTATTTAGAGACTCAGGGGTAAATTGGTAATTTAACCCATGTTCTGGGGTTCTCAGTTATGTAAGGTCTTAATTTTCATATAGTACAGAGTCATACCTTTCTAAGCATATAAAGTTCATAATTTTAGCCTTCACGGTTTAGAAATGGCGACCCGAATAGTGCGGCAATTTTATAAAATTTCCATCAGCTTTACATTTTTTTAAACCATATAAACTTTATTAAACGTCTTTCGACCCATGTCTTGCTATAAGACTTTTAAATAAATGACCATATGATATTTTGAGTTCAAGTACTAAGTTAAGTCATAAAAATAAAGTATTATACCTAAATCCCCGAGCCTAAGTCATGTTGTATTTTTATTTAGGTCACTTGTGATCTTGCGGTTTTCTCGACGTGCACACTTCTCCGATTTCCGTTGCTACTTCATTATTGGTGAGTTCATAGCCCCAATTTTACCTTAATTGTTTTACAAACTCCGTGGGGGAGATACATGCTATAAATAACTATGATCACAATGCTTTGAAAACTGTATGCTATCCTGACATTGTTATTGCCTAAGTTTCCCAAAGCCTGAAAGTCCCTTCTTTATCGTGAACCGTTAATCACTTGCGAGTGAACGCGAATGCCGTGAATAGATCTATTGGGAATGACTTTCCCCATTTTGGACCGCTGCCCTGCATGGGCAACCATATGCACTGTATTTGAGGTTGCTAGGTAATTAGGCTATTACCTCTTGTTGAAGGGCAAAATTATATTCCGCTAGAATATCTGACCAAGTTAATGTTCGGGGTCACGAGCTTAGTGCAATAACAACTTAATCAGACTCTGCATTTGTTGCTTAGTCGTGTTTATAAACTGAATTATATTGTGATCAACTGCTTATTACTAAAACTCTATGGATTCACTCAACCTTTGTGTTGACGTTTTAGCATGTTTTATCTCAGGTTTAAAGGCATGAAGGTCTTGGATGGAGTCGCACGGATATATTTTGAGGACTCGGCATATTTTCACATTTGAAGTGTCTATATTTTAAATATTTATGTTATGTTTAAAACATCTGCAATCTTTTGAAAACATTGTGTTTTATGAAAACTATTGGGACCTTTGCAAACTCTGAGAATTTAATGTATCAAATGTGAAACACTTTTAAAACGTCTCTTTTCAAGGGTCATTTTTCATGACTTGTACTTTGTGCTAGGAAGTAATACCCCAGTGATCTATCTTCCGCTATTATAATTTTGGGGGTGTTACATGGTCCTTGTCGAATTGAATGATAGAACTACACATAAAATCATAATGAAAACCCTTAAATCATTATGTATAAATCGAACCAGTGTTATATGTGATGAATTTATTCGATTTGATTATGTTAAGACCTGTTTTAATCGACCTAAATATGTTATGGACTCATCTATAATCGTTTTGTGTTAAGAATTAATGATTGGAATGACAAAAACCCTAAGAATTACATGATATGATAAAAACTGCTACTGATCTGGAAAAAGGTCCAATTTAAATCGAATGTAACTAAATGATGCGAACGTGTTTTTGGGTGTTTTCAGAGTCTAAAACTAAGTTCAATGAAATAACTACCTGGAAAAATTAATCTTGTAATTTTTGGAGGCTTGGAAGGTTACTTTTTGATTTTTGTAAAATTAAGTGTCTAATCGGATTCGTATGTCTGGAAAATTAGTCCGTGTTTATGATTTTTAATTTTCAAACCGTGTCGAGTTAGAAGGTGTCCTTTGAACTGAGTCATATTCTTTATGTCTAATAATAACTGGGATTTTTATAGATTTTTTTGAATTTATCTGAAGGGGTAAAAAGGTATAAACTTGTCGAGTGTTCAATCATATACGATTTTGGAACATGTTATAGAAATGGATTTTTCATACGTACCTATACAACTTAATAAAATCTGGAAAAATTAAATAAAATACTTAAGACATTGTGGAACGTGTGTGAATTTTTATAGATTTTATTTCGAAGTATTAATGTGATTCATAAATTATTGGAAACGTGTTAAATTCGTAAGTGTAAAGGACTGTTAAGGATTAAAATGTTTAAAATGATGTTATGTGTTGATTTTCTAAACTAAAGGGTCTAAAGTGTTATTATTTTAAATTAAGGGACCTAACTTATGAGAAACCTGTAACTTTATAGTAATCACATATTACACCCTAACTTCATAAGAATTGCATACTAATCCCTAAACTTATGATAATTACATAATAAACCTTAAAAACTTATGAAAACTACTTATGAACCCTAAACTTATGTGAATGACATTATGAACCCTAAGATACGAATATGATCATCTTTAATACTTTAAATTGACTTACGGGAATGTTAATAAGGAAAGTTACTATTTTGGAAAGTTACTAAAAATAGAAAGTTACCTAAAATGTTAAGAGAACTAAAATGAAACATTATGATTCTATGAAACTTATTAGTACGATTATGATTATTTGTAGATCGGGTGAAGAAAGAGTGATCTCTTGTTTGCTTTTCATTTCATTTGCTGTTTGTTGCGCATTTTGTTGAGGTACAGATATTCTTTCCCTTTTCAGTAGGGATATTTCGTATGATCCGATGCCTGATATGTTTCCCTTATTTGATTCATGACTTTCATTATATGATTGTCATTCTATTTGATTCATTTTGACATTTAGTATAAATGTCTCTGCAATGCTATGATTATGTTTTGCGATGCTTATGGAGTTACTATTCGTTTCTCTTGCCATGCTTATTTGATTATGATTATGTATGATATGATAGATCCGTGCCTGAGCTTACCTAGTTCTGGAGGTACCAGGACCATGTCTTTGATGGCACCTTAGACATGACACTCCCGTAGAGGTGTGATAGATCTACGGCGTTCCCCCTTATGATATGATATGATTTTGTGTACACTATTGGCCAACCTTATATGTGTGACCAGTCTAGTACTGGCATACATACTTTTGATGGGAGCGTATGGATGCATCCTAGGACTTTTGTATATGTATGATTTTGGTGACCAGGTGGTGTGTGCCTTACACTCCTTCTCACACTTTTGGTACTTAGAGGTCTCCCCTCTTCGTGCACTTTTATGATATGATATGATATGATTTGACGGATTTTTGTATGGAGTTCTTATGGCACATCCTTATATGACCCTTTTCATTATTTTCATTCCATTCTTGATTCATTACTTATTCAGTTCTCATGCACTCTTGACTCTTGGTTATCTTTTGATTCGTATGACATTTATGACTATGCTTTTCGTTTGCTATTCTTATTCCTTCATTTGCTTATGCTTATTTACCGTTATGTTATGTGCATATCTGTTCACTGGGCTTTTTAAGCTCAGCCGCATTTCTTTTCCTGCGGCAGGTTTTAGTTGGAAGCTGGGTTATGAGTGGAGAGTACCTTGGACTTAGAAGATCTTACTAGCTATTCTGGACTTAGACATGACTAGAAGAGATTTGCATTTCAGACTTAGTATTTTGTTATTAACCTCATTTGTAACCCTGTAATTTCAGTTTTCCCTTGTAACATTTGAAATTCATTTTGTATTATTTAGTCTTATGCTTATGTTTGCTTTGATATGTCACCATAACGTAATACTTCTACCTTATCGGGTTGGGGTGTTACAGTATACAACCATACACAAAGCCTTGGTACGAGAGTGGGCTTTTTCTTTGTTTGACTTTTAAGCGTTTTTCCTTTTCCAATTTTTCATCTTCTTCTGATATGAACAGAGCATCAGTGGGCAAAAATTTATTTTCCACATGATCGGTACTTTCAAAGCCAATTCCTGATTTTCCCTTATGGACTTTCTCAGCTTTAGGAATCATCATTTGAAGAGTTTGAACACTTTGGTCTGTTTTTCGAAGTTTTTCTTCAAGATTGTTTGCACGTTTTAAAACCTCTTGATTTTCATTCTCAAGTTTTGTATTAACAATCTTAAAATTTGAAGTGGTTTCCTGAAGCATTGAGTATCTCATTTTTAATTCAACGTTCTCTTTTAAAAGCTCTTGGATCCTTGTGTTAGCGGGGCCCATATTTCTATCCAATTTTTTAATGGAAAGTTTTTCACGTGACAGGGCTTCGCTACACTCGACTTGAAGTTCTTTATTTCGTTTTAATATTGGTGTGAGAACTTCTTCATTTAATTTCTGAGCTTGAGATTTAAGGTTTGAGATGTCAATGTTTTTGCTTTTTGTTATTTCTTTAAATTCCTCAAGCTCTTTGGACAATAAGACGTTGGTTTGCTTAACTTTGCGATTGTCCTCTTTGCACTTTTCAAGTTCAAGTTTGAAATTATTGATTAAAGAAGCAAATAAGGCATGATCTTGATCATGAGAAGATCCATCCTGGGCAGGCTCACCTCCATTAGGATCCATATCTGGAGTTGTAGGAGTGATATTACTATCAAACCGATTCACCACATATGTGTCACTGATGGACTCAGGATGCGCAGGATGTGTCTTGTCATGAGCAAACACATTATCATTATCGTGTGAATGTTGTACCGTAGCCAATATTGCTATGTCAGATGAAGATCTGATATGGTCAGCCTCAGTATCCCAAACAGCTTTATTCCTGTGTGTACCATCAGCATCCGAATCGTATCTTGGAGTACTGCTTTCAACCTGCTGTTCTGATGATGTGTCACTTCCCGTTAAAACCAAGCTATCATCAGATGTTGTACCCTCATCGACTTTTTCTTCATCCTTGTTTGTCTCTTTCTCATTCACCACTGGTTCCTTTAATAGCACTTCTTTTTCAATCTGCTCTTTTTCCCGTTTCTGCTTCTCCATTTCAATTCTTTCCCGTTCTTTCACTTTCATCTCTTCCCGCATCTCTATCAGATGAAGTGATCTTTTAGTAAGCACCAATTCCAATGTTCTCATTCGACTAAACAACTGTTTTCTGAACGTTTCCAAGTCCAGGTATCTGCTGAAGCATTCACTCCACATTTGGCTTGTTGATTCATAATCTGGAGAATTTTTGAGTCGTCTGAAATTAAAGTCGAGAAACCATTTAAGCTACGTCTGGAGTGCTTGAAATGCTACTATGCAGTCACTTCCTTGTTCAAATTGTTTCTCTATTTGAGATATGTTGTGCAAGAGTTTCCCTTTGAAGGTTGAAAAATCCATTTCAGATCCGAAGAGTTTTTCAAAAATTCGATGCAATGAATCTGGATTCGTCATTGGTGACCTTGCTTCAGAGAGTGTCACACATTGACTCTTAACTCCTTTAAAGTGTATTAGGCAACGTTCCTTCGCATGAATAACGTTTTGCACAACTGGAGGCATCTGTCCCGCTTGAGAAGTCGATTCCATTTACTTGCGGTGTGTGATAAAGTTGATTCAGGATCGTTGCAACGAAATAGGAGATGTTGTTGTTGAAGGTTAAGATTGGTTGTTGTTGCGAAGACTTGTTGTGTTGTTGATGATGGTTGAAGTTGCAGTTTAGATAAACGAAACAAATTTACATAAAGTTACAAAATTTGATTAGAGTATAATTAAGACAAAGTCAAAAGTTTATAAATTCGACAAGGGATTTGTAAATTACAATTTAGATAAAATGACAATTTCTATAGAAATTTCAATTTGACCAAAATTTATATAAATTATGGCAAAATGTCAATTTAGATAGAAATATATCTAATCTATAAATTGGTAATTTATATAAAACGAGATAGGCGACTGACGCCGCGTTGCGGGCATGCCTGTTTTTCGGCTAATGTTTTAAATGGCTGAAAAGTAATTAAAATAAACAGTTGTATAATATTAATAAATGCAACGTTACAATATAAGTACTAATGTTTATTAATAAATGCAACGTTACAATATAAGTGCTAATGTTTATTTCATTAAACTTTTTTGTCTTATTATACGAAATAAAAAATTCCAAACAGTAGTTCCTAAAGCTAATTTTCAGCTTATTAATAATGCCTGATTCTGCTGCAATCTACCTCTGTAGTATGATCTTCAGGTGGCAGGACAGCATTCTTGGATGTACCCTACAAAATAATATAGCACAACTATGAGATTTTGAGATGGTCAATAATTCAATATGATAATCTGCAAATTCCACTCACCGAAATCGAGAGGTCCTCCAAAGCTGGGGAGCAACAAATTAAGTCAATAGCACACGATACCATAATAACACTGCGATAATCTATACCATTTAAAGTAAGATCCTTGAGACAGGGTAAGGTGGGCGTGACATTCTTTTCAGCATCTGCCAATAACTGTAAGAAAAGTGTAGTCAATCAGACTTCGAGTAAATAAACTGAATGTGACATGTTTGTTGTTTCCAATATATGTATCTTACCTCATCTGCAACACCCTTTAGTAAGTCTTTTGCAATTCCACTGGAAATAACTGAAACATATTAAGGCATGTTATCAGTGAAAGTGACTACATGATCGGTTTGATAGTTCATACGTAGATCTACAATTAATACTGAAATGCATACTATATACATACTTTAACTCAAAAACCCACTCATTGTACAATCTTGTATAACTATTTATCAGCAAAGCAATTTCCTTGTCGTGCTTTGGCTCAATGTTAGACACCTTAGCTCGAAGCTGCTGCAATATTCCAAATTCATAACAATTTTATTAACTTCTACCTCTTTCCGTAAAACAAAAAACAACAACTCTTTAGCTTTTTTTTTACCCAAGATCATATAATTTTACTACAAATGTTTATAAATTCTTAAAACCCCATAAAACGATTACTAACAACACAATAAACATTTCAAGATTCTACTTTTGTATCTGATGTCATTATTCTTGTCGGGTTGAAATGAAAATGCGATTTCTTTTAAATAACAGCATAATAAAGTTGCAAAATTTAACAAATTTTAGAAACTTTTGATAAAAACTACTAATCACACTTTATCCGTATATTCTCTAATCTTAATTCACCTCCCAAAATCTGGGTCGGGTCAAAATGTGAAAAAAATATATATATATATATGTAAAATGAATGAGATTTATATATAAAAGAATTAGATTAGATTAGTAAATAACCTGTTCATCAGCAAGATTGATGAATGGAAACATCGGTAAGAATGGAAACATGAAATGCGCGTCATCAGAATCTGCCTATGCAAACATGAAATGGTCTTTTTGTATAACAATAGCATATGAAAACATGAAAATTGTGTACTTTTTACCTTATCCAAAAAATCAATTAGGTGGTATAAAACAAAACTTCGTCTTGAAAATGATTAATACGTAAATGGAAGTTTGATTTTGAACAATTGTGTACATTTAACCTTATCCAAAACATGCTCTGGTGCACCATGAAGCAAAAGCCTTTGTACGTCATAATCATCAGGAATCACCTTACCTGCATAAGTAACATAAATGTGAGGTGTGTGTATAAGCTGCAACATAATATCAAATATCACACGCCTTCTAGTAAAGTAGTATAACATATTTTTGTGTAAATTATGACATTTGTAACTTGTAAGTAGATCTTTCGTTATTTAATTTTTACTAAATGCAAATAGAGAAACTGAGATATTAACTTCCAGGGCACTTGAAATTGTTTTTTTTTAGCAGATAAGCAATTTTGAGGGTTTGGGTAAACGACATATATGCCTATATGCTTGTTTTAGAGTAAATAAGCACCTCAAATAATCGGAGTGATCCGAAATCTACCATACTTTGTACCAGATTTTAGGGACCTAACGAACTGTGATCCTGTTTCGCGATCCTGTACAGAAGCAAACAACGTTTCATGTGACTATGTTCTAACCAATAAATAAACAGAAAAATGACCAAGTCTCAATTTTTATGGAAAATATACATATGAATGTAGCATACTTGAAAAAATAACAATTACATCCAGAACGCGTATTCTAGACTTGGCGAATTTTAGAAACTGAGATATTAAACAGTGGGGCATTTGAGATTTGCTTAAGCACTTGAAAGAATTGTTGGGAATAAAATGATCAAAGTCAAAGAGCCTGCCAATGATGAGAAGAGCCTGCTAGTTGATTTTGTAGTGTACGAAGATGTTCTACCAGTACCTTCTGGGTAGAAGGTACTGCTAGCTAATGAAGAGCCTGCCAAGCTTATGTCAAGTCTATTAGATATTTTGTAATAGATATTTAGTTGAATTATTAGTCTTTGTACATTGTTATACGTTATGTAGAAGTAGATTAGTCTTCTGTGGTGACAGAAGAATATATCAGAGTGTACATGGGTAGTTGTATTTAATTGTAGGCGCCAATATAGTCAAAGTATAGTATTATATTCATCTACTTGACAACATGTAATAAGATATCCTTATCTTATAAAAGGATATCTTAGTCACTTCTTCATGCATGCATCTTACACAACTAAATAACCACGAACCAACTATCTATCAAGTAACTTAGTTACTTCAAATCAAAAATCCTTTTTTACAATCTTAGATTCAAGATTACTTTGTAATCCTGGTGATATTTAGATCATCCGTATTATTTCATCAATAATATTGAATCGTTTTGTTCTAACCAAAGTTGTGTTCTTTGTTCATTGCATTCACACATTTACTTAAAACTCACCACCTTGTGTTCTTTTAAAGTGTGTTGTAGTAGATTCCGCATGCTAAACACATTCAATACATAAATATCTCAATCGAACAATAACTAAAACGTTCCACAAGTGGTATCAAAGCTAGGCTTGATATTTACTAATTTAAAAGAAAAATGGATGTTGAACATATTCAGACAAATGTTGCAGCTAAACTTCCATTACTGAAACAAAATGAGTTTGAAATGTGGCGACTCAGGGTTGAACAATACTTTCAAGTGCAGGACTATGCACTTTGGGAGATTATTGAACAAGGCAATTCATTTAAACCCCAAATCACCACATCAACAGTAAATGATGCTCTTGTAACAACAATACAAAACCAACCATCAAATGCAGATGAAAGAATTCAGAAGAAAAATGATCTCAAGGCAAGGAGTATGTTACTGATGACTATTCCAAATGATCAACTTCTGATTTTTAACAAATACAAAGATGCCAAAACCCTCTTTGAAGCTATTGTGGCTAGGTTTGGTGGTAATGATGCTACCAAGAAAACACAGAAAACACTTCTCAAACAACAATTTGAGAACTTCACAGCCACAACCAATGAGTCTTTGGACAGTATGTTCAATAGACTTCAGAAGCTTGCAAGTCAGTTAGCCATCCATGAAGTGATGATAACTCAAGAAGACCTAAACTCTAAATTTCTTAGGAGTTTACCTTCAGAATGGTCTATGCATGTCATTGTATGGAAGAACAAGTCAGATATTGACCAAATGAGTCTCAATGATCTCTACAACAATTTCAAGATTGTAGAACATGAAGTAAAGAAGACTACTGGGTCAAGCTCAGGAAATATGGCATTTGTTTCATCCCCAAACATCTCAAAGGTTGATCATGAAGACAAAGGTGGCAGAGAAGAAGGTACTGCTAACACAACCTTTGGTACTGCTAGTACTTCTAGTAGCACCAAGTCCATTTTGGATGAAACAATTGGGTGTGCTTTTCTTACATCTCAACACAATGGGTCTGTATTAACATTTGAAGACCTTCAAGAGATTCATCCTGATGATCTTGAAGTAATGGACCTAAAGTGGCAACTTTCACTTTTAAGCATTAGAGCTAAGCAGTTGATGATGAGGACTGGCAAGAAGATACTGATAGATGGAAGTGAGCCTGCTGGCTATGATAAGTCAAAGGTGGAGTGTTACAACTGCCACATGAAAGGTCACTACTCTAGAGAGTGTAGAAGACCTAAGAGGCAGGATGACAGAGGTAGAGGGTTTGACAACAGAAACCAAGGAAGCTTTGAGAAGAAAGGAAACTTTGAAAGCAAGAGTAAGGTTGTTGAAGTTGCTGAGCCAAAAGCAATGGTTGCTATAGATGGCATGGGTTTTGATTGGAGTTTCATGGGTGAAGATGAGTCAACTTCTGATGAATTGGCTTTGATGGCATTCTCCACTCCTGAGGTAATAATTTCTAAATGTTCAAATACATGTGAAGCATTTAAAGAATTGCAAACTTTAAGAAAATGCTTTGATGAACTCACAATTGTAGAAAGAAAAACCAATCAAGCTCTATTTGACCATAAGTGTGGTATATCCAAGCTAGAAAAACAAATCACTCACTATAGAGAAAATGAACTTACCTTTACTGATGCTAAAAATGCTCTTCATAGACAAATATTTTTGAAAGATAAAGAAATAGAAATGGTAAGAAATGAGTGCACTAAAGTGACATTAGCTAGAGACAATATTCAACTGACTGTTACTAAATTGGAAAATGCTTCTGAGTGTACTAGGAGTATAGTAGAGAATCAGATGAATAAGAGGATAAAATCAGGGATAGGATACAACAAATGTCCACCTCCTTATAGAGGAATTCCTTGTCCACAAGGTAGTGATCTTGCTGCATCAGGTTTACATGAATTTGTTGCAAAACCATTAGCTAAACCTGTAGTGATAAGTGAACCTTCTGAGAGTGCTAAGAATGTCTCACTCTCCAAGGTGCTCACTGATAAGAGACCAGATGTCCTAATTATTGAGGATTGGGTATCTGATGATGATGAAGATGAAACAATTCCTAAGAAAGGAATCAAAGTAGGACCAACCAGTCCTAAGAAAGTAGAAATTAAAGCTAAAGCCAAAACTGTTTTGAAGACAGTTGAAAGTTGTGAAAAATGTAATAAAAAACCTAGGGGAAGCCAAAGAAATTGGAACAACCTTAAATCACAACAATTAGGTGATGACTTTGTTATGTTTAATAAAGCTTGTTATTATTGTGGTAGCTTTAATCATCTTCATGCTTATTGTAATAAATGGGTTTCTGGGAGTAAATCAAAAGCTAAAACAAATGTTACTCACCCCAGAAAAAGTTTTGTTGAGTCTAACACCACAAATGTTAAACATACTGTTAGACAAGATAAGCCTGTTATTGCAAAACCAACTGATAAGGGTACAAGAAACACTTATAAATCTGTACCAAAAGTTGAGAAGAATCCTATTCAAAAGATAAATGTGGTCAAAACAAAAGTTTGGAGTCCAAAAACCAAAGGTCCTGCTAGACCAAAAGGTCCTGCTAGACCACATGGTACTGCCAAAATTGGTATTGCCAAAATTGGTACTGATAGACCAAAGACCACACAATGGATTAAAAGGGAAAGTGCTGTTAAGTCCTCAGCATGTTGGATTTGGAAACCAATCCAATCTAAAGGTGCATCAACAATCCTGAAAAGGTTTGACTTCATTGATGTAAAAGGCAAACCCAAGTCTGTCATGGCTTGGGTACCCCAAGGAAACTAATATGTTTATTCATGTGCAGGAACATTCAACTGATATTGAAGATCAAGGATATGTTGATAGTGGGTGTTCAAGGCACATGACAGGCAACATGTCATTCCTCTCAGACTTCAAAACTTTTGATGGAGGATATGTTACCTTTGGGGGAGGAATAAAAGGAAAGATCACTGGTAAAGGTACTATCAAAACCAGTAAAATAGATTTTGAAAATGTGTATTTTGTGAAAGAACTTCAGTTTAATCTTCTTAGTGTCTCACAAATGTGTGACAAAAAGAACAATGTTCTATTTACTGACAATGAATGTATGGTTCTTTCTTCTGATTTTAAGATGCCTGATGAGAGTCAGATCCTTCTTAAAATTCCAAAAAGGAACAATATGTATGTTGTCAATTTAAAGAACATTGATCCCAAGGAAGGTTTAACTTTGTTTAGTAGCAAAGGCCTCATTGGATGAATCTATGATTTGGCATAGAAGGCTTGGTCATGTAAACTTTAAAACAATCAACACTATTGCAAAATATGATTTAGTAAGAGGTTTACCCAAAAAGATTTTCCAAAACGACCAAACTTGTGTTGACTGTCTAAAAGGCAAACAACATAGAGCTTCTTGTAAGCCCAAGACCCAAAACTCTATTTCTCAGGCTTTACATATGCTTCATATGGATCTCTTTGGTCCTACTAATGTGTGTAGCTTGAATGGAAAGAAATATTGTCTGGTTGTTACTGATGACTATAGCAGATTTTCATGGGTTTTCGTCTTAAGATCTAAACATGAAACTAGTGAAATACTTAAAACCTATATCACTGAGGTAGAAAACCAATCTGATAAGAAAGTCAAAATCATCAGGTGTGACAATGGGACAGAGTTCAAGAATAGAGTTATGGATGACTTTTGCAAGGAAAAAGGCATAAAAAGAGAGTTTAGTGTAGCTAGAACACCTCAGCAAAATGGAGTAGCAGAAAGAAAGAATAGAACACTTATAGAGGCTGCTAGAACTATGTTAGTAGACTCTAAGTTGCCTATTTCATTTTGGGCTGAAGCAGTTGGTACTGCTTGTTATGTACAAAACAGGGTTCTTGTGACAAAACCACATAGAAAAACACCTTATGAACTTTTCTTTGGTAGAAAACCATCTTTAAGTTTTATGAGACCTTTTGGTTGTCATGTTACTATTCTCAATACCAAAGATCATTTAGGCAAATTTGATGGAAAAGCAGATGTTGGCTTTTTGATAGGGTATTCCTTGCAGAGTAAGGCCTATAGAGTGTTTAACACTTGCACTAGGCTAGTAGAAGAGAATCTTCACATAGAGTTTCAAGAGAAACTAGCAAATGTGAAAGGAGTTGGACCAGATTGGATGTTTGATGTTGATAGGCTTTCAGAATCTATGAATTATGTGCCTGTTTCAGGTACACATGCTAATGATAATGCAGGTTCTAAAGAAAATGTTGAAGCTCCTAAAGATCAAGATTTCATCTGGATGCCAATTTGGAAAAGTATGGATCTATCTTCAAGTCAAGAAGGCCCTTCAAACACAAGAAATGAAGGCAATGAAGAAGATCAAGGAACTCAGAATCAAGAGAATCAAGAAAGTGGTGCTAATGACAATGGTACTGCCAGTTCTTCAGATGGTCCTGCTAGTACAAGTATTGGTACTGCTGAGCCATTGAATGTTCAAATAGATGATTCTTTTCAAGAAGAGGTTGGGATTAGCAATCTTCCAACTACATATGAAGTTCCTAAAACACCAAACACTAGAATTCTCAAAGATCACTCAACTGATGATGTGATTGGAAGCATAACTTCTGGTGTTAGAACAAGATCTCAAGTTGGTTTATCTCAAGTCTTATCCTCAGATGAAGAAGGGTTAATCTCCTCTATTTATGAAGAAAAGAATAATGATAATTCCAATATATGCCTGTTTTCATGTTTTCTATCTCAGGCTGAACCCAAGAACATAAACAAAGCTTTAGATGATGCAAGTTGGGTGGAAGCTATGCAAGAAGAGCTTCTCCAATTCAAGATTCAGAAGGTTTGGATATTGGTTGATTTGCCCAGAGGTCATAGGGCAATTGGAACCAAATGGGTGTTCAGAAACAAGAAGGATGAAAGGGGTATAGTGATCAGGAACAAGGCTAGATTGGTAGCACAAGGATATACTCAAGAGGAAGGGGTAGATTATGAAGAAGTGTTTGCTCCAGTTGCAAGACTTGAAGCAATTAGGCTTTTCTTAGCCTATGCTTCATTCATAGGCTTCACTGTCTATCAAATGGATGTTAAGAGTGCATTTTTGTATGGTGAAATTGAAGAACCAGTATATGTATCTCAACCTCCAGGCTTCATTGATGCTGAGTATCCAGATAAAGTTTACAAGGTTACCAAGGCTTTGTATGGCCTACACCAAGCTCCAAGGGCATGGTATGAAACATTGGCTTGTTTTCTACTAGAAAGTGGATTCCAAAGAGGCAGGATTGATCCAACTTTGTTCATCAAAAGGACAAAGAAAGACATCTTGTTAGTGCAGATTTATGTTGATGACATAATCTTTGGATCAAGAAACCAAGGCTTGTGTGTAGAGTTTGAAAAACTTATGCACAGTAAGTTTGAAATGAGTTCCATGGGGGAACTTACTTTCATTTTAGGTCTCCAAGTGAAACAATCCAAAGAAGGCATATTTATCAGCCAAGATAAGTATGTAGCAGAGATCTTAAGGAAATTCAATTTTGCTGATTCTAAGGTTGCAAGTACACCAATGGATCCAGACAAAGGGCTACTCAAGGATGCTGAAGGAGAAGATATGGATCTGCACAATTATAGGTCTATGATTGGATCTTTGATGTATCTTACATCATCAAGACCAGATATCATGTTCTCAGTATGTGTGTGTGCAAGGTTTCAAATACATCCCAAAATCTCTCATCTCACAGCAGTCAAAAGAATCTTTAGATATCTTAAGGGTCAACCTAGGTTGGGTCTTTGGTATCCAAGGGAATCATCTTTTGAATTGGTGGCTTATTCGGATAGTGACTATGCTGGTGCAACACTAGACAGAAAATCCACAACTGGTGGATGTCAATTTCTTGGTTGCAGACTAATCTCTTGGCAATGCAAGAAACAAACAATGGTGGCCAACTCTACAACTGAAGCAGAATATGTTGCTGGTGCAAGTTGTTGTGGGCAAGTTCTTTGGATCCAAAATCAAATGCTTGACTATGGGTACAATTTTCTTAACACCATTATTTATATTGACAATAGCAGTACTATTTGTATCATTAAAAACCCAGTTCAACACTCAAAAACAAAACATATTGAAATCAGACACCATTTCATAAGGGATTGCAATGAGAAAAGGTTAATTCAAGTTGTTAAAATTGATTCTGAAAAGAATTATGCAGACCTTCTCACCAAAGCTTTTGATTTAGGTAGATTCAAATACCTTGTAGGAGGTATTGGAATGATAAATCTTTGAAAATCATATGTTTTTGTTCATAAAATTAACTGATATTGAATTTTTAACATGGTACTGCTAGTTAGTCAAAAGGTCCTGTTAGTTCATAATTGGTCCTGCTGATACAAAATTGCTATGTTTTGTTCATATAAATGCTTGAATGTTTACAATTATATAGATCAAGTGCTCTACACTTTGTTCTTTTGGTTTGCAACTAACACATTTCAGGTTGATAACAAAACAAGAGTTCTTTCAAACAAAAGGGGCAACAAAAGTTATATTCAATTCAGGAGAAATAACAATCTCAGGGGAGGAATTAATAGCCCAGAATGGAAGAAAGACCAATTTATGAAAGAAAAGACAAGAGCATACAAGATGATGCAGAGTTGAAAAAGAGATAGTTAGATCACATATCTAGAAGGGATGAAGCATTTCTCAAGGAGAAAGTTCTATCTAGATCAAACTAAGAAATGTTTTCAACTCAAAGGCATGCTATTAGATGATTTCACTTGTTGAGCCAATCATCCAAGATACACAGCATCATTGCCTGATTTAAATTTCCTCCATCCAAGGAAATTGCACCATCTTTTGGGCTATCATGGCTTTTGGTATTCATCTCACCAAGTTTTTACAAACTTAAGAGTTGACTAGTCCTTAAGCAAACGGCTTTTGGTAAAGACAAATCAAATCCGTTGATGGTTGATAGTTTACCAAAAACTATATGGTTGTTAACTAACCATACTTAATTGTAAATAGTTAACTAGTCCTTAAGCAAACGGCTTTTGGTAAAGACAACTCAAATCCGTTGATAGCTGGTAGTTTGCTAAAAACTATAAAGGATTTTTATAAAACTTTAAGAAGGTACTGCTAGTACAAAAATGGTACTGCTAGAGTACAAAGGTACTGCTAGATAGCCGTTGAGCCTGTCAGAAAAAGTTTAGCCTTTAGGCCTGGTAGTTAAAATTAGCCGTTGGGGTAGTTATGTAAATTACTGATGATTATATTATATTATATTTCACATATAAAAGATCTTTTTAACCGCCTTTTCAATTTCTTTTTATAATCTTTATTATTGTCGGTTAAAAGTAATTCTCTCATATCTTCTTTCATCAGTCATTATCATAATTCACATACATCTTTCATCTTCTACCAGTACTATCAAACAATCCCACCATCATATTCAAAATTTTCATTATGGCTTCCACAATTGATCTAAACTTTGTTCAACGTCACAATCAGTTAGCATTTTTGGAGAAGTCAGAGGATAATGCCTCATTTCATCAAGTAGTGGACTTTTTAAACAACTCCTACATCAGGTTTGCTTTGCTAGTCAATCCCACTATTTATGAAAAACAAATTTTACAATTTTGGGAATCTGCTAAAATTAAAACTTCTGAAAATGGGGAACAAAGAATAAAAGCCAAAGTGGATGGTAAACATTTGACTCTTACTGAGTCATCCATAAGAAGACATCTTCATTTGGGTGATTCTGATGGTATTAGTCAGTTACCAGATACTGAAATTTTTGAAAATTTAACAAGAATGGGGTATCATGCTGAGTTCAACAAACTCACTTTTCTGAAAAAGCATCTTACTCCACATTGGAGATTTTTGATTCACACAATCCTTCACTGTTTGAGCCAGAAGAAAACCTCTTGGGAGCAATTTAGTGGCAACATGGCTTCTGCTCTCATTTGCTTAGCTACAAACAGAAAATACAATTTTTCTAAATATATTTTTGAAGGATTGATAAACAATGTGGATAGTAAAACAAAATTTTTGATGTATCCAAGATTCATTGGATGCATCATTGGAAAATTAAAACATGTGTTGCTTCCCACAGACTCAGTTTATGAAACACCAAAACTTTCTCAAAAAGTATTTTCAAATATGAGAATTGGTTTTAGAGGGGAGGAAGTTCCACTTTTTGATGAAATGGTACCACAACATCCAGAAGAACCAACACCATCTGCTGATACACCATCATCTAGTTCTTCACATGGTTTCATTTCACAAACACATCAAAAATCACCAACATCATCTCCAGTACCATCAGCAACACCACCACCATCCCCACATCATATATCACAAACCCAATCACCTCAGACAATGCAAGAGTTGAAAGACAAGGTGAAGTTCTTAGAGAAAGCTCTTAAAAGTCAAAATGAAAAGTTTTCTAAGATCAACATCAAATTGGTTAAGAGGGTTAAGAGATTGGAGGGTGAAGTGAAGAAGTTAAAAGGTAGAAAGTCTGCAAAGGTTGTCTTATCTAGTTCTTCACAGTCAGATGCTGATAGGATAGATCTCTCTTCCAAAAAGGGGAGGAAGGATAGGTCTGAAGATGAGGAAGAAGAGGAGGAACAGGCTCAATTTGAATTCCATGATGGAACTCAAGTTTATGATGAAGAGCCTGTTGGAGCAGGGCAAGAGCCTGTTGGAGCAGGGCAAGAGCCTGCTAGGGCAGAAGAAGAGTCTGCTAGGAGAGAAAGGCTATTGGCTATGGGGTATAAAGGGTCTGCTGAGAGAGTGTACAAGAGAAAGAGGATTCTAGTTGCTGATGAGCAATCCTCTGCTCCATCACAAGATCAAATTCCAAAGGATAAGGGCAAAGGTATTCTAATTGAAGATGAGCCAAAGTCCAAGAAGTTGAAAAGATCTCAGCAAATTCAGATGGCTTTAGGAGAAGAAGAGGCCAAAAGAGTTCAAGAAGAAGAGCTAAAAGCTAGAGAAGCTTCAAGAATGCTTGAAGAAATGAAAGAGCAGAAAGAAGCTGAAGAATCTGCTCAAGCTCTTCTTGATACTCAAATTGCTCAAGAGACCTTTGATGCACAGATGTTATGGATTATTAACAATGATCCAATTGTGAAAGGTCATGCAGCAAATATAGTAAATGACAAGACACTCAATTCTGATGAGAAGACTGAAGCACTTGAATCTTTCATCAACACGAAATACAAAGAAGCAGCTTTGGCTGACATTTTTGAGAAGATGAAGGAAAGTCAGAAGAGAGGTTTTAAAGTGGGCAAAACTAACAAAGATCAAACAATCTTTATGAAGAAATTTTTGAAGAATCAGGCAAATTGGACTGATTATCAACTTAAGAAGAAATCTGCTGATGAAATCTTCTTTTTATATCTTCAAGCCTACAAGAATCTTTACTATAATGTTCCATCTGATGTACACCCCTCAAAGAAGAAGGAAGATGCTCAGAAGAAAGAAGTAGCAAAATTGGATCAAGGGCAAGTAAGTAAAATGTTGATTACTTTACCTACTATCATTCATGCTGATCCAATTAGGTCTAGACACCCTATAATTGATTGGGAAATACACCATGATAGATTTGGTAAGTCATGGAAAATATTAAGGGTTGGGGGACAGTCTGCTATCTTCAAGAATTTTGAAAATTTGGTTAGAGCATCTGATAGAGCAGATTTGGAAGAATTGTGGAATCTAGTGCAGATTAGGTTAGCCACAAATTCTAGTACAGATGCTAAGGAACAAGAGCTTTGGGTGGAATTCAATAGGATGTTTGATCCTGATCCCAAAGATGTTCATTGGAAATTTCCCTATTATGATCCTTCAACAACTTGGGAATTTCTAAGTCATAGCCATACTCATCATCTTTTCACACAGAGTGGGATAGAACTTTTTATGTTAGCTGAGAAAGAGTATCCTCTTAGCTATGAAGTGCTTAAAGCTATGATCTCCAAGAGATTAAGGTGTGACAAGGATGAAGAAAACTCAGAGATTGTTCAGAGTTTGCTGAGGAGCATATCTGAGCAATATGAAAGAAAAAGGAAGGATAGAAAGTAAGGTTTTTGGAAGAGTTCTCAAATCCTCAAGGTATGTATTTTATTCATCAGAAACTTGTGTATTTTAATGGAAATAACAAGTTTAGGGGAGGATTGTTGGGAATAAAATGATCAAAGTCAAAGAGCCTGCCAATGATGAGAAGAGCCTGCTAGTTGATTTTGTAGTGTACGAAGATGTTCTACCAGTACCTTCTGGGTAGAAGGTACTGCTAGCTAATGAAGAGCCTGCCAAGCTTATGTCAAGTCTATTAGATATTTTGTAATAGATATTTAGTTGAATTATTAGTCTTTGTACATTGTTATACGTTATGTAGAAGTAGATTAGTCTTCTGTGGTGACAGAAGAATATATCAGAGTGTACATGGGTAGTTGTATTTAATTGTAGGCGCCAATATAGTCAAAAGTATAGTATTATATTCATCTACTTGACAACATGTAATAAGATATCCTTATCTTATAAAAGGATATCTTAGTCACTTCTTCATGCATGCATCTTACACAACTAAATAACCACGAACCAACTATCTATCAAGTAACTTAGTTACTTCAAATCAAAAATCCTTTTTTACAATCTTAGATTCAAGATTACTTTGTAATCCTGGTGATATATAGATCATCCGTATTATTTCATCAATAATATTGAATCGTTTTGTTCTAACCAAAGTTGTGTTCTTTGTTCATTGCATTCACACATTTACTTAAAACTCACCACCTTGTGTTCTTTTAAAGTGTGTTGTAGTAGATTCCGCATGCTAAACACATTCAATACATAAATATCTCAATCGAACAATAACCAAAACGTTCCACAAGAATCAAGTACCAACATGCTTCTTGTTAAGGAGATAAGCAATTTGAAAATAAGGAATCCGAAACATTCCCTTAAAAAACATGTCTAGATGACTAAAAGTAAACGATCAGTATTATTCAGTAGTACATATATAATTGAAAATATTTCACAAATTTATAAAAAGGGGGTTTTGTGAAATATTTTCAATTATATATGTACTACTGCCTGTAGATTATATACTACATTAAAAAAATATATTTTCTATCCGTTTTTGGTGTCTGTTTCTGGTCATGAAATTACCTCCGTATGTCTTAACCCAACGTGAACTAACGGCCATTATCGCTGGTTTCGCGGCGTCTTCGCATGCGTCAGTGTTGAAGGTTCTCGCTTGTTCGTTCCAGACCGTGAATCTGACTTTATTTCCTGTGCATTTGCAAAAAGGGTGTTATTTGTTTATTGTTATAAGTTACATATATCTGGGATATGGTGATGACACTTACTCCAGGTTCCTGAGCATTATATCTCGCCAAGCTACTTTCTTTCGGGTTCCATTTCCAGTATCACGTACGTCTCCAATGTTTATGACACATCCGATATAATCTGTAGATGGAAAATGTGTAGTTGAAACGGAAAACGTTACGTGTTAAAGAAGAACAACTTACATCTGTAGATGGAAAATGTGTAGTTGAAACGGAAAACGTTATGTGTTAAAGAAGAACAACTTACATGAGTGATCAATGTTATGCCGCACACTACCTGTTTTCTACTTGTTTAACCTGGATATGGCCTGTTTGATCCATAATTTTACACTGAGCATTTTCCAACTCATTCGAGCCAGCAACTAAATTTTCAAAAATTTCTTAGGTAGAGTACTAGTTTAGGTACAATAATGTGGTTTTGTGTTCTCAAAACCACGAAAGTAGCATACCTCAATGAGGGCATGACGTTTCTGGAGTTCAAGTTTCTTGGTAACAGCAGCAGACTCTGTGCTTTCTCCTGTTGAGTCTGAGCCAATTTTGGACGTGTTCACGCTGGACTGAGTGGCTGCATTTCGCTGTGCCTCAATGCTTTTCAGTTTTACCTGCAGCATATGATTGGATATAGCCTCATAAGCAGCAGATCCACTATGCTTGAAGTTATATGATAAATACCGAAATTTTATGAATTTTCACGAATGTAGTATTTTAGATCTTTAAGGTACTTTTAAGATATTCAGATCTATAAGTGACCAGCGGTTCAAAACAAAAAAGCTATAAGTGACCAACCTGTAGAGACTCGATAGGTGAATCACCTTGCTGTAACTGCAGTTTCTGGTCTTGTACTTGCTGCAGTAGTGGAGCTACTTGATTTCTCAGATCGTTGTTCTCATCCTGCTCTATCGTATGCTTTTCTGCAAGCATAATGTTTTCTGCCTGCACCAAATCGTTAATGGGTGAGCCTTAGCAGCATGTATAATTATTTTAAAAAACTTCAAACACATAGCTAGAATAATATAACATCAAATGTAAATTTAAAAACCTTTAAATCAGATGAACTTCATTGAATAGTAGTACACATTGATCGTTTGCAACTTTAAGTTCTTGTTTTAGTCCCACAACCTCCTGATTAAGATCAAGAGTTTCTTTTTCTTGTTCATAGAATTCCTTGCGAGCATCATTTGCCTACATAATGAATAGCAAATTAGCCGGCCACAAATAAATGTAGGTTTTCAGAGGAAGACTTCATGTAAAAATAAATAAAAAAATCCACGATACTAAATGTGGAAATTGTCATGATTTTCTATATTATTTGGTGCTTATAAACATAATAATCTTCTACACATCTGTCGCATAAAACTGGCAACTGAAATGGCATGGGGTCTAGGCAACAGTACCAAGCCATTAGTACGGATGGTTTGAGCAGGTTCTGTTTGGGGGTTCAAATGGACTGAGTATACCAGATGGTTTGGAGGATTATAGGCCAATGTGGTTGGAGCTCAACTTTACCTTTTCAAACAATCACACATCCAATTTGTACGACGCTAATAATCAAAACTATAATCTCTAGAAATGTTCCATCCTCGATATAATCATTGAACAGCCACACACAGACAACAGTTTTTTTAATTAAAAATACAGTCCATATCAAACTATCTCCGTTCTTTCCATTTTACTATGTCCCGAAATAATCCAATAGAAACAACATTTATAAAAAGATAAGACATAATTATTTTACTCGTTCCACAGTATAACAATTGTACTTGCAGTTATGTACCTTAAAAGAAGCTTTCAGCGTCTTTTCAGGTTGCTTATCAACAGGCAAAGCATCTGCAGCAACCGACGTCTACGCAATGGCCTCCTCAACAGACCTGTCATTCCTCTAATTTCTTCCTTTTTTCACCTATACATTTCACAGTACAAATATTCAGAAACTAAAGATTGCACAAAAGAAGAAAAGAAACTTAAGAAACTGTTTAATGGACTGTCATGAACCATGAGACATCCAAGTAAGCAAATGCATTCCTACACTCAAACTGTTTAATGGACTGTCTTGAACCGTGAGACATCTAAGCTGGATATTGTTTTATCTAATGTCCTATAATTAAATTAACAAAAAAAAAATACTTATGAAAACATGTATTTCACTTATAAGATGATAATTTTTTGGTACTTACTGTATAGGCTGGTGAGTTTTTGATACCTCCCTCAATATCTGTTCTGGATCGCGCTTCACATTTTTCATCTGCAACGACTGAGCAACCCTAACAGAATCAAATTTACAAACATAAAAAATAAAATTGATTATAGTTTCAAGGCTGCTAGAAAATAAATATATACATACCTCCAATAATATCTATGCAGGTGCTCTCCACTGAAGGACTCTCTTCCGATTTGCTTCCAATTTAGCTTGAGGTTCAGGTCGGCTGCGACCATTTTCTGGCGCCTCTGTTCTGGTTGCACAGAAACCAAAACGTGATAAATAGGCGTCTAAAATGAGCTAATCCAATCAGCCTTCAACTTTTCATTGCACAACTAACATTTCTGAATTGAAAGTTAAAGTAGGTAGTACCAAAAGCTAAGAGACAGTGCTAAAATGTGGTGCAATAAAAGATTAGGCTCAGATATGCATATGGTGGTCAGGTCATAGAAGTATCCGAATTCCGTTATGGTTGCAAAGAAACCTGGTTGCATAGCAGGGATATATGCTATGCCATCCAGTCATTGCCTTACCAAGTTAGGATTGGAACATCTCGCCAAAATTCCAACAATCATCACAGCCATAAAAACTTCTTTAAAAAACAATTTTACTTATAGGATATTAGAATCCATGAATAACATATTTGACAAAGCCGGAACAACCGCCATGGCTGCGTTAGTGTAAACGCCCTGCCAAGATACAGATGTTCTCAGACCTCAAACAGTTTCAGTAATATACCAATCATCATACCCCATTATTCCGGAAAGTTGGGTCAGATTTATTCGTGCCCTGGTGCACGTGTGAAGGTTGCTGAGGCAAGCATTCCTTGCACTCTGCCATCCGCACACACAGTGCAGTAAGAGATCATATTTTCTCCAACTGAGTTGCAATGGCAGCAAACCAACTGAGTTGTAATGGCAGCAACACCAACAAACGCATCATAAGTTCCATATACAGCGGCTGGAAAACGATAACAACAATAAAGTATATTAAGCATTTGTTGACGGAAAAAAAAGGCCCAAATCTACCAAAAAAAACTGAAAATCTAATTAAATCAAACCTCATCTTGACAATCACCAATGGTTAATCAACGGTTACCGCAACGGAATAAACTATATTAAGCATTTGTTAACAGAAAGTTGTGTATCCTTTTTTTTTTTTTTTTTTGCTTGTGTATCCCATAAAATCCACAAAACAAAAGATACCAACAGTACAAAGATTAAATAGTTGGATCGTCAGTGTGTTGATAGCAACATCCAAGAAGTCATGTTTTGTTCTTCTCCATCACTCATTCCACCTTTTTCCCAAAAAACCCCAAAGACAAACAAACCCTAATCTTGATTTAAAATAAAAATCAAAAAAAGAAAAAGGAATATACCGATCTGCTGCTAACCGATGAACCAAAAGCCTTATTAAACACTTGGAAGAAATCCGAAAATCTCAAACACAATCAGAAACCCACCAAGACGTTGAACCCTTTTTTTTCGTATGTGGATCTACGGCAGAGCATCACCACATCACCACCATCCTGGATCATGACTACCGCACATATTAGGGCTAATGAATCCTGCCACATCCTTCGATCATAATCAGCAGCAGCAGAAATTTGTGGAACGTTCTAGGTTTGTGCGGATTTATCTATTATTGAAAGAACTAATACCATTTCAAACGGGCCAAAAATTGGGGTAGGATTTGGGGCAAAATGGGCTAAGGCTTGGGGCCAAATTTTTGGCGGGAAAAAAGGAACAGGGACGGGCAAAAACGGCACCGTTTACGTTATGGTTTAATATATATTATAATCTAACACTCTTATACAAGAGGGTAGATAACACTCTTATATAAAATTTACAACCCGTTTGATATAGCCCTGATGCTTGAAGAAGAAGTTTCTCTGAAATCTTGCCAAATTGTCTTCAGTCTCTTGCACAGCGGAAAATGGATTATAGACTGATAATTTGTAACTTCTTCACAGGCCTGTTTGGGGAGCATCATATCGACATCTTCAGCTCACTTAGAATGATTCCAGTTCTTCAATAAACAGCCCCGATGTACACATTTCTCCCTCCAGGATGATGGCGATCTTTCGGACTCATCCTATATATGTGTACATAGACATATCAACTAGAAGCAACATACAAATCAATACCCCATGAGTGGATGTCGATAAATATTCTCTCTAGAATTCTCTTTAGATCAAGCTCTTCTCAAACCTCTTGTATCAAGACAACGGCTTTTTGTAGTGACTGCTGATGGAGAAACCCACTATGACGAACTTGAGACTGAAGTAAAATAACCCAGACTTGTGACTTAAACTTGTACGAATGTGTGACTAAGAACCTATACTGAGCACTACAACGTAACTCCTTAAAGCATATGTCATTTCATATACCCATCCAACCTTCCTTAACTGTATATGAACAGCTCTTGAATTATCCACATCTTTGTGTGACACTGAGTACTACAACGTATCTCCTTTAAGTGATAGTTAACTAGGTCTTCGTCCATCCACCCCTTGACCTATGAAAACTAGATAACCCAAGACTTAATCACTATTCTATAAATGCTCAAACAAGGATCTCGAAGAATCATGCATCCAACCAACCCCGATATCTTCAAGATACTAAGTACACGCACCCGTGATATTCCACTTCAACTTCAAATAAGTAATAATGAATCATCCTTGTAGTCACAGTTGATAATTTAGCCATTGTCATTTGATTGCGATTCTTGATCAGGATCTTTTCGGCTATACGTGGTGATGTTGAAGGTGTAGTCCGATAATATTATTTTTGATTTTGGTGTGAAATCTTCCATAGAATGCAATTCTAATGATACAGGAAAATTTTGAGTATGAAAAATTTTTACGCCAAATTTCGCCGAAAAAATTCGAATTTTGACCTAAAAATTTGAATTTTGGGCCAAAATTTTCACTCTTATACCAAAATTTGAATTTCGCGTAAAAATTGAACGTTTAGTCCCCTGTAAAAATTAAATTTTACTCAACTTTTCCCGCCTTTTTTTTTTTTTTTTTTGGAATTGCGATAACTTGTCCGATATATGATTGCGATAGAGATATCGGACACAATTGCGATAAGCTTCTCGGGTAAAACTGAGTTTTCTGAATTGCGATAGAGCACTTTTGGCAATTGCGATAAAAACAATTAATTGCGATAAGAGCCCTGAATTGCGATAACCTTTGTCAATTTCGATAGAATTATCAAATTCCGATACTTATCGCAATCTTATACAAGATTGCGATATAATTGCTGAATTGCGATAAATGGCTGGATTCTCTGAATTTCGACAGATGGCAGACTCAACCACTTCTTGTCCTTTAGCTACTTACCCACTGCCATGCCCATGCTTCTTGTAAGAGCTGACAACTTTCACCAACCATTCAATAATTCTTTGAACAAGAATTATACACAACATATAATCAAAAGATTATCCAAAAACAAATCTTGCTCAATCCTTTTTTAATTATTGTCGATCTAAATTCTTAGAACAACAAAAAAAACAACTTTTAAACGCAAGATTTCGAGTGAAGAACAATCGCAGATTCACAAACCAACTCGTTAAAACACAACCTTGAACCTTATATTTGCGTACGATTCCAAGAAGAGCTCAAAATCTAACGTTTTTAAGAAACAAAAAACGCAGTTGTTGAGAACTTAAGAGCATAAATCGAACACAAAGAAGCTCGCAATTTCTATGGAAAACTACCCCAAAAACTCGGCTGATAACAAGAACCGAGAAAAAGCACAACAAAAATCACATTTTTACCTCGCACACACCACGATTTGCCCCCAGTTAGCTCTGATACCAATTGTAAAGACCAAGAATTGTCTTTAACACCTTTAGGTGGACGAGGTTGATGAAAATAGACGATATTCATGATAGGTTTTAGAGAGATAAAGTAGAGAGAAGGTGGAGTGATAAAACTTGGATATTATTGATATGTTGAATGTTTCACAGCCACACCCCTCAAGTGGAGACTTGAGGGGTATTTATATGAATTACATGACAACTATCCTAATATTACATAATAAGTCCTTGCGTTATATGCATTCTAGTTGTCTACTCCAATTCACGTAAATATCGCTCAGCTTCATTTCTAACAACATTCTTCTTCAATGAAGGTACTTACTTTGAGATACATGAATGATTTAGTGTGTTTAATAAATTTAAACAAACTGTTATTCTCAATAAATATATTTCTTTAGCGTTGAATTTGTTGACTCTAAATTAAACCTTTCAAAATAAATGGTTACTCATCAGGTGTACTTTTTGACATTGTAACATATAAGTTGTTGAAGTTATGAAAGCTAGTGACAAACAAAATCCGCAACAATGTATATGGACATAAACATTCTCCGGAAATTAAATCGATAAGAGGCAACAAACAGTATCTATGAGAATTTTTGTTATTTCTTATTCTTATGCAGCAGGTAAGGTAGTCAACAGCTACTTTATCCTCTTGGTTGACACTAGATCAACTGCGTCCCAAATTGCCTACAAGTTGTTTTGAAAATGTTGGATATCAAGGTGGTTCATTTATAAAAGATCTTATAATGCAACGATACAATTGTTCCAGCAAGAAGCTACTGGCTCTCGACAGCTATGAAGATTTCAGAAATGCGTTGTTGAATGGTAGCGTAAATGCCATTTTTGATGAGCTTCCCTATATTGAGCTATTTCTTGCCAAGTATGGACCTGAATACATGAAATTTGGACCGATACACCAGGAACCTGGAATTGCCTTTGTGAGTTTCTCCTCTTCCCTCTTTCTCTCTTCTTTCTCTTTTAAGGAACTGTTTCTCTAAGCTTTTTCCGATTATGTGACTATCCAAGGTGCCCGAGAATCTGTAGGTGTTAGGGTCATGATAATCTAAAGATTGCGATAATTCTTGAATTGTGTATAATCCAATTTCTGAATACCATATTTAAACCTTATTTAGTGCCTAGGGTTACACGAAATTCATATATGGGATACGACAAGCACACAATTCAATTCTAGGCACAAGAATGAGGGGCAAAACATGGAAAATATTGTATATGTTGTTATGATTGTTTATATTAAATGAAAGACCAAAATGATGTCTATATATAATACACAAAGTGACTTTTGGAGAAAAGTCATACCCTTTCAATGGTCACACTTTTTGGTGAGAAGTAACCAACTTCTAAATAGATTTTAGCGACATTAATAGCGACAATTTTTCTATTACTATTGACAATAGTCACATCTATTTAATGGTTGCAACACCTTAGCGACGAATAATCTGTCACTACAACTTTGCCATTCATCATATCCGAAATCAGAATTAATTAATTTATAAAAGCATGCACTCCGCACCTCCTAACTTGCATTGTAACTTAACTTAAAATCACTTTGGTCTCGGGCATTCTTAATTACACAAAAATGCTTGTTGACACAAAAATCGATCACCAACATAATCAAATTGAGAAATAACGCTGCAGGTTTTTTCTGTTATTTAGAAAATCACAATTCCTTTTCAATACTGAGTACACACGGAGTAGTTTGTTAACCGAAATTATAGTAGCCATGAAATGAAAAGAACAAATAAATCTAAGTACTACTACTACTATATTTTACTAGAATTATATATGTACGTGCCTCTAATTTCTCAATCTTACTACATTATTACTTACATTCTACGTATTTAGTGTGTTAGTAATGTCATTCTTAATCTTCAACACACATACAATAATTAACTCACTACCTTCATGTGCATACTATGCTAGGCATTCGCTCGTGGATCTCCTTTATTACAGAACTTTTCTAGAGCAGTCATAAATATAACAGAAAGTGATGTTATGATGGACATGAAGAGAAAGTACCTTGGGTTTTCTCCTCCGATCCCGATAAATCACAGCCCAATCGAACCCTTCCATAAAGTCTTGATGTTCAGAGTTTTCTTGGATTCTTCATATTCATGGGAATTGTGACTATAGCCGCTATTATCTCATCAGAAATTTTCCTTTTGCATGGTAAAAGTAAAGTTGGAATTGAAAACGAAGAGCTTAAAGAACAAGATACAACATCGGAAGAAGTTGAGATTAAGATCCCCAATTGATTAGATATACATTTGAGTAGGTAATATAGGTAGACGAACTAGCATTTACCAGTGCTTACATGCTTGTTATGTTGTTCTGTGTATTGATTAGAAGGGTTGCTAATAAATCGTGAATGTCATATCAGTATTTAGTAGTGATATATATTGTTGTTTACGCCTAACATATGAGGAGAGAACAGTGGGGGATTTTGTAGTGATATTGTTCTTGTTTTGGGCTAATCTTATAACCGTATAATATGCACTTTTTAGTGCTTAGATGGTTGGTGATTTTATATGAAATTTATTGCTGTGCAAAAAACAAAAAATGAGTCTATTGTCCCCAGAACTCCAGAAAGTAAATCCACTCAAAACTGGTAGCTTTTGGTATTTTCTGGGGAGCAATTTTTTTTTTTGGAATGGCATTTTATTAATAGATAAATTTTTCTTGGGAGCAATTACACTCAAATCTTTTATATAATAAAGAAAAACCCCAATCAAAATAATTACCTAGAAAAATAATTGTAAATCCAAAATATGATAATGTCAAGTATGATTAATTATGTCTCATTTACCATCAAAATGAATGAAACCTACTAAATTTAGCTATCTTTGAGTACCTGAATTTGTCAAATTTGAACTTTCACTCACATATTTGTTAGTTTTGTGGACAAATTTAATACGTGTATGTCTGGATTCGAACTCGAGACCATGAGATTGTACACTTTACGTATGAGAGTTAATGTTTAAATAATTAATGTAAAATGTTATGTTTAATTATTAAATACACAATAACAACTAACGAGCGTTAAGTAATTAATGAAAATTGACTAACGGTCGTTAAGTATTAAAGAAAAAGACTAGAGATGAAAATAGAGGTCAAGAAGGTTCTAGAGACCCTTATGGGTATAGGGCCGATTGGTTATGGTATTGGGGTGACCCAATCATAACCTATCTTGGACACTAAGTTTCTCTACTATAAATACAAGGCTAAGGGTTCACTCTTGGGTAATCTTGTATCAAATAGCAAACCCTAAACTTATCCTTCTCTCCCTCTTGTGTTCATTCAGCCGAAACTCACAACCCTTAGGGGTGTTCGATTTTGATTGCAACACACAAAAGTGTTTTGGTTTTGTTATTGTGTTTACTCGAACTAGCATTCACATCAAATCGATATTAGTACGTGTGTACAAGAACGTGGTGCAAACACATTATTGTTTTCTTATTGGTTTGAATCGAAAAAGGGTAAGGGTCGATTCTTTAAACCACATAAACCCTAATTAGGGTTTTAATCTTGTTGGGTACGCTTCTCGCACCAAAATGTGACAACATATGTGTGATTACATTAGTTATCTTATTTGCCACAAACACATGGACTAGAACCGTCAATATTGTAAAGTCATGTGTTTTGGCTCTATAAATACACCTCCTAGACTTCACTAGGAGGGTTGAAGCTTGTGTGTAATTTTCACTTTTCTTTATTATCAATAAAACATCCGGTTTCCATCTCTCTTTCTACACTTTCTCTCTCTAACCTTTGCCATGGAGATGATGATCTTTCATCATCCAAGGCCTCCCGATTCACAATTTATCATCCAAAACACGATCCATCAATTGGTATCAAGAGCCTTGGTATTAGTTTTGGTTGATTTTGTTGTTATTTATCTTGTCAAAACTGTATTTTTTAGATCTGTTGAACCGATTCCTTCAATGTTTTCTACTATTTTTTTGGTTAACAGTTGGTACAAGTCATTAAATGGGCTTACTGTTGCTATATCAATGGTCAGATGACTGTTGTTATATCAGTTTACCATATATTTTTTACTTGTATCCATCCCGTGAAAGATTTGTGGTTATTATGTCGTCGGAAAACTGATCCCGTGAAGATTTGATGATCGGAAAATATTATCTAAATATTGTTCGATATGTGGTCAGATGTAGCAGTTCGAATACTAGTCAGATTTACTGGTAAATTTGGCCGGAAAACTGATAAAAAGTGAGATGGCCGGAAAAGTTATCGGAATATTCGCCGGAAAACTCATCCGAAAAGTTTTTCTCGCATTTGCTTGTAAAGCATTTGCGAGAAACCCTTTTTTCTCGCAATTCATCAGAATCTTCGGAATTGGTACTCGGTGTTTCCTTACTTGTATAAGTTTGTGAAACTACCTCAACTTGGTTTTATTCTCATCTCTTGTATAAGATTTGAGAACGTGATCGAAATTGCGAAAATGCTTTTCGAAATGGTTTTTCGCAATTCATTTTTCGAAAATGTTTTTCGTAATTGCTCTTTCACAAATGCTTTTGCATATGCTCTCGCAAATGCTTTCGCAATTGCTCTCGCAAATGCTTTCGCAATTGCCGGTCAACGGTCAACAGGTCAAACGGTCAACAGTCATACTTTTAGAAATTAAAAAAAAAAAAAAAAAGATGAAGGAGAACGACAAGTTGACCACATCGGGTCGAAAAACATATATGAATGATAACAGACGCAACAACCAACTACAATTACTCAAATACAACACTAACCCATCAACAATAACTCAATCTAATCCTACAAACAGATCCCACACTTCAGCCACAACTACTCATATAATCCATCACCAATCAACTTCAAAATCTCTAAACCCACCTCATCCAACTTACAACTTACAACAAGACTCGTAATATAAGTCAAATTAGTTAATCTCAGATATTTTTTTCGTGTTAGTTTGCGTAACATCTAGACCACATAAGGTCTAACACACGAAAAAATATTCATCACAGATTCTATTGAAGGCTTACCTTCTTTAATATCCGAAATAATAAAGAACGGTGAATAACAATTATTGTTATTCCCGTGTCTTCATTTCGATTGTTTAAAGACCACAAACAAAAACCGTAAACACATGAACAATACCTACCCGAGACCATAGAGATCTTAAGCTGTCGCTCTTCTTCTTTGAGTTCTCAAGTATGGTTGTTATTCGTGATATAGTTGAAAGATGTGGCACCTTTTTTTTGTTCGAATCTTGTTGCAAGAAGTAAGAGATATATGGTGTGTTAGTTTAGTGAGATTGGAGTAGACTGTGAAGAATTGAGTTAGGTGAAAGACAAAAGTGAAAGGGGGCGGATGAAATGTAATTAGGGTTAAGTCGTGTGTTATTGTTGTCCTTAAATACCCATATTATTAGGGTTGAGATGTTTTATTTTTTAACCCGGATATAACTCTTGTTGCGGATCCGGAATGGGCTTGTAGTTTGTTCCCATGGGCCGAATTTTTTTTTTTTTTTTTTTTTTTTTTTTTTTTGTATTGGACTGAATTAAAATTATGGACTGAATTGTATGGCAGTGTGGATGTGGGACGAACAAATATGGGCTGGACCAATCATAAAATCAATACGCAGTATTTATCAAATGTAATTTTATTACATTATGGTAAATGTGTGGTATTTATTTTGGTTGTTACAAAGTTTTCACGGGGATACGTTTTTTTGACAAGATCGGGATAAAACCATTATCATAGTTCACTTAAACCGTCAAAAGGCTAGTGTTGGGTATTGAACCGCAAGATGTGACTACGGGGTTAATTCTTTATTATTTATTTGAGGTTGAAGTGGAATATCACGGGTGCGTGTACTTAGTATCTTGAAGATATCGGGGTTGGTTGGATGCATGATTCTTCGAGATCCTTGTTCGAGCTTACAATCTTCAAAATGATTAAGACTTGAGTTATCTAGTTATACCTGATGTAAGGAGTTACGTTGTTGTGCTCACAGAGTATAGCTATCACTTTAAAGGAGTTACGTTGTAGTGCTCAAGTGTCACACAAAGATGTGGATATCCAAGATGAGTTCATATACAGTAAAGGATGGTTGGATGGGTATATGAAACGACCTATGCTTAAAGGAGTTATGTTGTAGTGCTCAGTATAGGTACTTAGTCAGACAATAGTGCAAGTTTAAGTCACAAGCTTTGGTTATTTTACTTCAGTCTCAAGTTCGTAATACTGGGTTTTCTCCATCAATGGTCACTACAAAAAGCCATCGGAATGATAATGGGGTCGGTAAAGAGTTAGATGAGAAGAGTATAGAGGAGTAGAGATTTTATCAGCAGTTGATTCTCACGGGCTATTTATGGTACTTCACACATCTTCGCTTAATTGGACATACAGGGTGTACGCTGCCTCCGTTTCCATCGTAACCATAGTGTGTATGCTTCCGATTCCGTGAAGACATCGTGGGGGAAGAGAGAGTAGATGTGCTTTGACTTTCTTTGACTTTTCTTGCATTTTTTGCGAAAACACTCTTTTTCCAGATGGATCTGCATTCAGGGGGAAGAAATGTGCACATCAGGGATGCATAACAGACTCACGTGATCGAGCTTACAATTTTATTACTACCGGAAGACGTCCGCAGAGATGATCAGTGGTTCAGTTTTGTGATTTTGGTGTAATCGTTTCAACTTTCGCAGGGTGTGATGTGCGAAGTAGCCTACTTATGTGAGAAGATCTTGCTAATTTCTTGCATGTTACCCCCGAACGGGACTTCCGCATTGAGCATAATCGTTACTTAGTACTAGTCAGATTTGCGTGGTGTGGTTTACGATGTCATCTACAAATTCCGCTGCGTACTTACAACCTTCAAAAGTTAGAAGACGTGTTAACTACATCAAAGTTTCGAATCTGCTGAAGACGGTTGTCAGTTTGGGGGGAAGCTGATTCATAAACTTCACCAATAAGAAGTGTACGAAGAAGCCGTTAAAGACATGCAGCATGAATTGGGGGGAAGTTAATCCAATTCATGTTTATTACATCATTTGACTACAAGTGAAGAAAAGTTCTCAAGCCGGGGTACAAGATATAGACAAAGAGCGTCAACTGTAATCATCCTCAGCACATGAAGAGCTTATGAAGACCTTTCTTTATTTGTATTTTTTACTTGTAGGATATGATGTAAGTAATCCCATATGTTGCCACATTGGGGGAAGATTGTTGGGTACGCTTCTCGCACCAAAATGTGACAACATATGTGTGATTACATTAGTTATCTTATTTGCCACAAACACATGGACTAGAACCATCAATATTGTAAAGTCATGTGTTTTGGCTCTATAAATACACCTCCTAGACTTCACTAGGAGGGTTGAAGCTTGTGTGTAATTTTCACCTTTCTTTATCATCAATAAAACATCCGGTTTCCATCTTTCTACACTTTCTCTCTCTAACCTTTGCCATGAAGATGATGATCTTTCATCATCCAAGGCCTCCCGATTCACAATTTATCATCCAAAACACGATCCATCAAATCTTGCTTTGATTCGTGCTAGCTTGGAGTTGTTGCTAAAAGGTACACATACATTTATTATTCGGTCAGTTAATTACTAATATATGTTTAAGTCTTCCGTTGCGTGCTTTGATGTTTATGTGTTTATATTTATGTTATGTCATGTTATATAATTCCAACAGTTGCATCACGAGCAGTTATGTTGTGTAATTAAGTACCGAAACATGTAAAAAATGAATATTGTATTGTGTTTGCATGTTTGTCTAATTCTAGGGTTTATAAAAATCCGAAAACCCTAATTTTTTTTAGGGGCCGATTGCCTTAATTAAAAAAAAATGGTTTTGTTTTGTAATTAGATTAGAAACCTTAGGATTGCATGCAAAGTTTATGTGTTAATTAATGAATATGTGTTATGTCATTAATTGTATGCGATCTTGCGACTTCTCAATAATTGTTATGTGATATACATGAAGAAAAAATACATGTTTCGTCATGGATTATTGTTTATACACTTAAATTGTTAAGTGACTTCACATGCGTTTATTGATAAATCTTGAATTGGGGAAGACCTCAATTAAATTAATGAATCAATTATGTGCAATATGGTATATATTTAGCTATGGCTTACGCAATCGATTCGTCGATGCATGTGGCTCACTTGCTTTACAAGTGAAAGCCTTAGTTAAATATATGCATTATTAAAACCTAAAATTGATTATTAATAGGCTTTATCAAATAAGTTTGCATGTGGCCATTTGTTTACACATATTAATTGTTAAGTTATGTACGCATTGTTTATATGTTTATTTTTTATTTTTACTTGTTTGTTTATTTTTTGTGTGACAAGTTGTAAGCAAATGGTAACTTTTGAATAGAAAAATAAATCGGACTAAACAATGGTGAAATTGTATTTGTTTTTAAGAGTTAAATCTTAAACTTTTAATTGATTGATGGTGTTTATACCATCTAGTTAGAAAGGCTCATCCAAATTGATAAACTGTGTGAGAGGTATAAGGAGGGTACGCATAAAATTGTGACCCAAAAGAAACGGGTTTTTAATTGGCTTTAAGCTAACCTTTGTTTCTCCGCTTCTTTGTGCGTCAAATTGGAGTTACCTACGACTATTTTTTATGTACAAAATCATCTTAAGGGTGAATTGACCTTAATTCCACGCGCCACTTTGTGGTAATTATCCGAATAACTTGGGTCTTATGACTCATGCAGTAGTACGATATAGTGGGTGATAATTGAAGGTAATTCTTTCATTGGTTTATTTAATACCTCGATTAAAACTTTGTTGATTTAATCTTAGTGAAATTGGTTAATAAGAAACGTTTTATTAAAACCTATGATACGAAATTGTGTGCATGCTTCTTCGTACATATTATTGATTAAACACATCAAATTAGTACCCTTAAAATTTAATTTTATGCCATCTAATTACAAGAAACACTTGAAGTTTCAATTTAGCCTAAGTGAGACCTTAGCTAGATTGCAATGAAAAGGTGAATTTCCATGTTACGTGAGACCGTATCTGAAAAATTTGCAGTTTCTAAATTAGAAAACTTAATTGAGTTAGTTAATGAGATCTATAACTCAAGGCATAAGATGGGATGAAACATGCTTACATTACAAATAGATTTTTGGCAAATGTAAATTCCATAATGATCTAGGAATTGGAAAATGTTTGCCAATTGTTGTTCGACAATTACCTTGTTGAATACTTTCATTACTAGCAGATCAACTGATGTAATGGAACTATGTCAATTTGGGTCCTAGTTTTCAAGAAAATTCTATGGTTATATGAATATTTCCAAGGGTATTTTATTTTCCTGAAAAGTTATATTATCGAAAATACTAATATTTGAACTTTTTTCTGTAGAAATGGCTCAAACCGATAACACTACTCTAAGTTCTGCGTTCAGATATTTCTTTGAACAAGAAAAATTGATTGGCCCCAACTTCAATGATTGGTATAGGTCGCTCAGGATTGTCCTGCAAGTGGCTAAACGACTAGATTATTTGAATCAGCCTTGTCCTGCTGAACCTGCTGCTGCTGCATCTGCAGAAGAAAAAGCTGCATGGAAAGTTGAGTATGAGAAACATAATGATGTTGCTTGAAATGATGTTGCTTGAAATGATGTCACCTGCTCTACGAAAGCAGTTTGAGCATTTTTTTTTCCCTTATGACATGCTCAACGAACTCAGACGTATGTTTGAGAAACCTGCAGCTGTAGAATTGTATGATATGATTGATGCTCTACACAGCTGTAAGCAGGAAGATGGTAAACTCGTGAGTTCTTATGTGTTGGAAATGAAAAGTTACATGGACCAACTTGAGCAACTCGGCTATTCTTACTCACCCGAAGTATGTGTTGGCTTAATCAATAGATCCATTAACAAGAAATTTAGTGGTTTTGTGCGCAACTTTAACATGCATTGCGTGAGGAAGACAATTCGTGAATTACACGCAATGTTAATTGACTATGAAAAGGGATTACCTAAAAATGCCCATGCACCTTAAGTACTTGCTATTCAAGTATTCAAGGTGGTAGGATTTAGAAGCCAAAACCGCAAGCGAACAAGAAAGGTAAAGGAAAGGCTGATAAGGGAAAGCAAGTTATGGTTTATCAACCTAATCCTAAAAAGAACAACCCTCCAAAAAAGAAAGAGAATCCCAAGAAGGATCAGGCTTGCCACTACTGCCATGCGGTAGGACATTGGAAGAGGAACTGTCCTCTCTACCTTGAGGAGTTGCGAGTGAAGAAGATGAAGTTTGCTGGGAATGCTAGCACTTCAGGTAACGTATTTATGATTGAATTATTTGCATTTTCTCATAAAATAAATTCCTGGGTATATGATACTGGATGTGGTATTCATATTTGTAATAAACTACAGGGGTTCAGAGAAGAAAGAAAGTTGGCCTATGGGGAGCAATACCTGCACGTGGGAAATGGAGCACATGCAAGCTGTTAGAGCCATAGGATCGTTTAATTTAGTTTTGCCTTCAGGCTTAGTACTGTTATTAAACAATTGTCATTACGTACCTTTTATAATTAGAGGTGTTGTTTCAATTTCTTTATTGTTGGATCTTGGTTTTATTCACACATTTACTAGTAATGGAATTTCAGTTTCTTTAAATGGTGTTTTTTATTTTAATGCCATTGTTGTGAATGGTGTGTTTGAGATTGACGTTAATGATAATGTATCCAATAGAAATAATTCGATGTTTAGCATCAATAATAAGATAATCAAGAAGGACTTGGATTCTACTTATCTTTGGCATTGTCGACTTGCTCACATAGGCAAGAAACGCATGGAAAAGCTGTAACACAATGGGTTTTTAAAACATATCAATGATGAATCATTTGATAAATGTGAATCTTGTATATCTGGGAAGATGACAAAGAAACCTTTTGCAAATCGTATAGAAAGGGCTTCAGATCTACTTGGTTTGATACATACTAATGTATGTGGACCACTTAGACATGTGTCAAGGAGAGGTGCTAGCTACTTCTTAACCTTTACAGATGATTTCATCCGTCATGGTTATGTTTACTTGCTTAAACATAAACATGAGGTGTTTGAAACATTTAAGGTTTTTAAGAATGAAGTAGAATTGCAACTAGGAAAGAAGATTAAAGCTCTTCGATCCGTTAGAGGTGGTGAATACATAAGCCAAGAGTTTAAAGATTATCTAGCTGAGTGTGGAATTGTTTAGCATTTGACATCTCCTTATACACACCACAACAAAATGATGTATCTGAGAGAAGAAATCGTACATTAATAGATATGGTATGATCAATGTTTAATCTTACAACTCTTCCTTTATCCTTTTGGGATTATGCTTTAGAATCTGTTGTTCGCATTCTAAATATGGTTCCGACCAAGAAGGTTGTGTTGACATAAATAATGCCTAAAAACATTATTCATATCTCTATGTTTTAATGATCACAAAATATAAACTCAATAAACATAAACCTATCAAATAAACAAGTATTTAGTTGTAAATATTCATTTCTACAACTTAATCACTTAAGGTATGAATAAACAAGTGCTTAATGCATTATATGATCAAAGGAACATTTTCTTAATAACTAGATTTTTTATAAAACATCAAAAACATTTTTTATATTTTTGAAAAACATTTTTGGTATTAAATAAAAATGTTTAATCTTTTATAAAAATATGAATTCAAATTTTTAACCAAAATCAGTTAAAATGCTCCAGAAAAACCTTCCCCACAAAAGGACAAATCTGGGCAACGGACACCTAGGGCGGCCCCCTTAATTTTACTAGGTGGCCCCCTTAAAATTAAGGGGACCGCCCCCCTATTTAAGGGGGCCGGCCACGCTCCAGTAGGTCTCCAGCTGTCCAGTTTTTCTCCTATAAATACCAGCCTTCTCCTGGATTTTTACTCACCTTTTGCACACTGAAACTTTCTGTTTTAAATCACATTTCATATCTTCAAAAACCCTTTGATCATATAATCTTAAGCTTTGGTTTCTAAGTGATCCAAGCTTCCTCCATTCAAGTGCAAGAGAAGAATACTCCTTCAACAACTAAAGAAGAAGTATTGCAACTTAGATACCTAAGTTGTTTGTGTCATCATACATTTGTATATAAGTTGTGTATTGTTGTTAGATAGTTGTGTGTATAATTGTTTGGGATAGGTTAGTGTGTAAGTAGAGAAGTTGTGTTGTTAAGGTGTGTAAGTAGTGAAGGTGTGAAGAAGTAGAAGTGTACATAGGTTGTGCTTAGTTGTGAAGTGTCGTGAAGAAGTCGTGAAGAAGTTGTGAAGAAGTCGTGAAGAAGTCGTGAAGTAGTCGTGAAGAAGAAGGTGTGATTAAGTCATGTTTAAGTTGTGAGATTGGTTCTAGCTACGATTAGAACTCGACATCTAGCTTTGTGTCGTTAAGCCGGTGTAAGCTAAAGTTGTGTAAAGGTTTTCTCCGCCATAAGGGAGCTTGTTGACATAGTGAAGAAAACTCTCGAGTTAGGTGCTCGGGGAGTGGAGTAGGGCAAGGAATGTGTCCTTGTAGCCGAACCACTATAAATCTCTTGTCTCTCGGTTAGATCTTTCCATCTCTAGCTTTCATTTCATTTTATTACCTTACTTGCATTACTTATTTATATTTACTTATATACATATTGTTCATATTGTTCAAGGAGTTGAGATCACATAAATTCGAATCTAAGTTTTAAAAAGTAAACAAAGTTTTCACATTAAATTTTAAAAGGACATAAAACTATTCAACCCCCCTTCTAGTTTTCCACAATTGGTATCAAGAGCCACATCAAACAAGATTTTTAAAATTAACTGTATTTTAAAACTTGAAACGATCTATGGAATCTTTAAAATATTTAGAAGGGCAATCTATGCAAAGACCACCACTATTTGAAAGTGATGGTTTTCTTTACTGGAAAAATAGATTCGAAACTTATGTGAAATCAAAGGACCTTGATCTTTGGCATGTTATTACCTATGGTGATTTTACCCCTATTCAATATAATATCCTAACTAAAATAGATGAAATTGTACCTTTTGAAAAACAAAATGATGATTTAAAAAAGAAACTAGCAAAAAATAATGAAGCTAAAATGGTTATTTATAATGCGTTACCACGCAAAGAATATGAAAGAATTTTTATGTGTCAAACCGCAAAAGAGATTTGGGATTCTTTACTAATCACTCACCAAGGTAATAGTCAAGTCAAAGATAATAAAATAGATCTTCTTGTGCAACAATATGAACAATTTACAATTCCTGAAGAGGAATCTATTGATAATGCATTTGCTAAATTTAACGCAATCATCACAAGTTTAAAAGCACTTGATGAGACTTTTTCTAGCAAAAATTGTGTAAGAAAATTTCTTAGGGCATTACATCCGAAATGGCGCGCGAAGGTCACGGCGATTGAAGAGTTAAAGAACTTGATGACGTTATCACTTGATGAGCTTATTGGCAACTTGAAGGTTCATGAAGAAATTATAAAGAGGGACTCGGAAACGGTCAAGAGCAAGAAAGATCAAATCAAGTCTCTCGCGCTAAAAGCCAAAAAGGAACTTAGTGATGACGATGATTCAAGTGACGATAGTGAAGACGAAGAATATGCAATGGCCGTTAGAGAATTCAAGAAATTCTTCAAGAGACGAGGAAGACTCACGAGACAACCGCGAGATGAAAGAAGATCGCTACAAAGAAATAGAAATGATAACTACGGGAAAAGAAAGTGCTTTAGATGTGGAAGCCAAAACCATCTCATTGGTGAATGTCCAAAGCCACCGGGTTATGATTACGAAAGCGCATTTGTTAGTGGAACATGGAGCGATAGCGACAAAGATGAAGTGGACAAAGCAAAAGACGAAAAGTGCCTTGTAGCTCAAGCCACCGATGAAATATGTCTTGGGATAAATTTGGAGCCCGACGAATGGATTAAGGATAGCGGATGCTCGAAGCACATGACGGGAAATCGGAAGCTATTCTCCTCCTACAAAGCATACAACGGAGGTAATGTTATTTTCGGTAGTGATTTTCGTGGAAAAATCATTGGCAAAGGTACGATCTCTCAAGACTCCCTAACTATTGAAAATGTTGAGCATGTAGATAACTTAACATATAACTTGCTTAGTATAGGACAAATATGCGATAATAAGTGTAGGGTTACTTTTACAAGTAAAGATAGCGAAATAGTTAAGGACGGAAAGGTCATAGGTAGAGGAGTTAGGAAAGGTGGCGTATATGTTATGAAACTAGGAAATAAACCGGAAGATAAAATATGTCTAGCAACCTTAGATGAAAACTCTACATTGTGGCATAGAAGATTAGGTCACGCAAATATGCAACAAATACAATCCCTAGCCTCTAAAGAATTAGTTAGAAACTTGCCTAACCTAAGATATGACCAACACTTTTGCGATGCATGTAAAATAGGAAAGCAAGCACATGCTAGTCACAAAGCTAAGAATATAGTCTCCACTACTAGATGCCTAGAATTATTACACATGGACCTTTTTGGTCCAACCGCTGTGCGGAGTTACGGAGGTAATCGTTATACCTTAGTAATTGTAGATGACTATTCACGATACACGTGGACTAGATTTTTAAGTGATAAAACCGAAGCCTTTAATAAATTTGAAATATTTAGTAAAATGATTCAAAATAAATGGGATATCTCACAATTTCTCCGCTCCTCGCACTCCACAATCAAATGGGGTAGTAGAAAGAAAGAATCGAACCTTACAAGAAATGAGTAGAACAATGCTAAATGAACAATCTATCCCACAAAAATTTTGGTGCCATGCCGTAGATACATCAACATATATAATAAATAGAGTCTCAATTAGGAGAATATTAGGAAAAACCCCATATGAGTTATTAAGAGGTAGAAAACCTAATCTAAATTACTTTAGGGTATTCGGGAGCAAATGTTTTGTTCTCAATACAAAAGACTACCTTACTAAGTTTGATCCTAAGTCGTACGAAGGAATCTTTCTAGGGTATTCACAAAATAGTAAAGCATACATAATACTTAATAAACACACTATGAAAGTAGAAGAATCCTTAAATGTAACATTTGATGAAACTCCACCACCACCTAAGACATTGCCCCTAGAAGATGATGACCTAGTTGAAGAAGAAGCTATTGAGGTTAGTAAAATTAAACCTTTAGGCGATGATAATGAAGATATGATATTAGGTGAAAACGAAATAGTAAATGTTAAGGAATCTAAATCACACCCGTTAGATAATATAATAGGAAACTTAAATCAAAGAACCCTTAGATCACAAGCTCAAGATAAAAATAACTTCTTTTGTTTCCTATCAACTATAGAACCTAAAAATATAAATGAGGCATTAAAAGATGAAAGTTGGGTTATGGCTATGCAAGAAGAACTAAATCAATTTAAAACTAATGACGTTTGGGAACTAGTCCCAAATCCCATGAACATGACCATCATAGGAACTAAGTGGGTTTATAGAAATAAGTTAGATGAAAATGGAATAGTTACTAGGAACAAAGCTAGGTTAGTTGCCCAAGGATATAATCAACAAGAAGGAATAGATTATGACGAAACTTATTCCCCCGTAGCTAGATTAGAATCTATAAGAATACTACTTGCCTATGCATGCGCCCTAGATTTTAAGTTATTTCAAATGGACGTGAAAAGTGCATTCCTTAACGGTTTTATCAATGAGGAGGTATACGTGGCACAACCTCCAGGATTCATTGACTTCGCAAAACCTGATTATGTTTATAAACTCAAGAAAGCTTTATATGGACTCAAACAAGCTCCCAAGGCTTGGTATGATCGATTAAATGCATTTCTTATTAAACATGATTATTCCATGGGAATGGTAGATAATACTCTTTTCACGAAAAAGAAAAGCCCAAATCTCATCATTGTCCAAATATATGTCGACGACATTATATTCGGATCGACTTATCAGGATATGTGTGATGAATTCGCCAAAATCATGCATGATGAGTTTGAGATGAGTATGATGGGTGAACTTAATTTCTTCCTAGGATTACAAATAAAACAATTAGAAGATGGAATATTTTTTAATCAATCTAAGTACATTAAGGAAATGCTTAAGAAATTTGGATTAGAAGACGCTAAGCCCATGAAGACACCGATGTCTACGGAAGTAAAACTCACAAGAGATGAAGAGGGTGAGTCCGTAGAAAACACTAAGTATAGAGGAATGATAGGTAGTTTACTATACTTAACGGCAAGTTGACCGGATATCATGTTTAGTGTCTGCCTTTGTGCTCGCTTCCAAGAGGATCCCAAAACCTCTCACCTAGAAGCGGTTAAGCGTATCTTCCGATACATTAAAGGCACTATACACTTAGGATTATGGTATCCTAAGGGATCGGGCATAGAAACCATCGTCTATGCGGATTCGGATCATGCGGGAGACTACGTAGATAGAAAAAGCACTAGCGGAATTTGCACGTTAATGGGATGTTGTCTAACATCTTGGTTCTCGAAGAAGCAAACCACTCTTGCTATTTCTACCACAGAAGCCGAATATGTAAGCGCTGGAAAGGCATGTCAACAAGCACTATGGATGAAACAAGCTCTCGTAGATTATGGCATTAGGTTAGATGATGTCCCAATTATGTGTGATAACAAAGGTGCTATAGATTTAAGTAAGAATCCCGTTCAACACTCTAGGACTAAACATATAGAAATACGCCACCACTTCCTCCGCGATAACGTTCAAAAAGGAAACATATCTATAGAAAAGGTTGCATCGGAAGATAACTTAGCAGACATATTCACTAAGCCCCTTAAGCGTGAACTCTTTAACCACTTACGTTTAGGCCTAGGAATGATGGAACAAATTGACTGAATTTTCTGCATCTTTGGTACATTTTTTTTCTCCAGATGGGCGGACCCCTTAATGTTATAAAGGCGGTCCCCTTAATTATTAAGGGGACCGGCTTGTCATTAAGGGGACCGGCCATTATCTGTAACATTTTTTTTCTATTTCCTCCCATCTGAGTCTAGGAATCTGTTTTGCACAAAATAAAAGATTGGGATATTTCTTTGCATAAACATATTTATAAACAAAACCCAATCTATTATTATTTTTTTTACAAATCATTCTCACATCTAGGAAAACACATGAAAACCATTTTTCTTACATTGTTGAATAATGCTAAAAACATTTTTTTTTCATGCATAAAGATCTCACATAAATTGTCAAAGTATATAATCTAATATATACATCTTTGATATTCATATATTGAGCAAAATCAAATCAAGGAGACCTTGGATTGTTTCTTAGGAAATTTTTGCATTTAGGAGTCGAAACAATCACATCTCCACATTTGTTGCATATAGGCACACACTAGAACAAGCTTATTAATCACATCCTCACAATTGTTCCATTACCTATTCCCCATTAGTTTCTAGTGCCTTTGCTTCATTTCCCTTGCCTTAGATGATTAGGTTCCTTAATTCTCTAAATTGCTAGATATTAATTATTGCTTGCTTATTTATTTATCTTATATGCCATGCATGCTTAATATGTTTCTCTATTGCCTCAAAGAGTGGGACTTGCCTAAAACCAGAAGCTCAAAACATAGCCATCCTCACCTATTTCTGCAGAAAAACCCATTTCTGGAACCCAGAAAGGTACCAGATGGGCGGCCCCCTTAATTCATAAGGCGGCCCCCTTAATTATTAAGGGGACCGCCCATAATTAAAGGGACCGGCCATCTGCTGGACGGGTTCACAGAATCTTTTTCTGCTTTTTAGCCCATTTGATCCTATACTTCCCCAAATTCACAAACACATTTTGTCCTAATCACCCAACAAGCCTATTCATTCCTAAACAACACAAATCCTCCACTATAAATAACCCCATATCTCACCACATTCAATCATCCCATCATGTCTTCTCCTATCAACCCAAAACCAAAAACCTCAAAGCTAGCAAGGATGACCTTAAAACCCGGGTGGAAAAGAAAACCTCACCCTCACCACAAGCCCATCACAACTAGACAACCAACACCTCCATCATCATTCATCCCCAACTACTCTCCAAGATCACAACCTCATTCCATTGAACCATTTCACAAACCCTATCATTTTGGCCAAACATCAAACCTTTCACCCCAATACCATCCATTTCCACCAAATAACCAAATCCCCATTCATGAAAGGCAAAAGCTTCATGAAGAGATTAACCAAATCCATGATCTTAGTGATCTCCTTGCTATGCACCTCACACAACGCAACAAGGGACAACCTCCATCCTCACCTTACTCAAATTGCCTACCCCACTCTCTTAACTTGGATCAAGTTACAAACCACACCCACTATTGCCCTTGTTGCATCTTCCTTCAAAAACAAATCCTCCACTTAAGTGAAGATATTTCTTGGATCGAATATCTACTCACTCGTCCTCATCCCATTCCTCCACTACAACGATATAACATCAATGGAACCGCTCCATTTCCCTCACCATCACATAACTAAAATCCATCCATATGCTTTCCGCCTCAAAATAAAATCCCTCACCCTTTTGTGTCGCAAGCAAGTCCAATCGCTCTCTTTGGCAATATGAGGACCATTAGTATTTCTAGTTATGTTGTAATCATTATGTTTCAAGTATTTTATGTAATGATGATTCATATATTATATATGATCATCTTGAATGCATAAATAAATTAGTTGGTTGTTCTAAATATTTTTGCTATGTATATGTATCTTGTGCCTCCTAACTTTTTTTTGCAGCCAAGATTTCCATAGCTCGTCTCCATGGTGCCCTCGAACGAGGGGGAGTAAACATCAAGGGGGAGTTCTCGTCCCGACAAATTTAGTTTCTAAAACTTGTCGGCATAACCTTTTTGATTCTACAAAAAGGGGGAGAAGTGAATGTAAACTCACTAAATACTTGTCCAAAAATAAATTTTTGGATTTAATAAGTTTAAGTTTTGTAATCATCAAAAAGGGGGAGATTGTTGACATAAATAATGCCTAAAAACATTATTCATATCTCTATGTTTTAATGATCACAAAATATAAACTCATTAAACATAAACTTATCAAATAAACAAGTATTTAGTTGTAAATATTCATTTCTACAACTTAATCACTTAAGGTATGAATAAACAAGTGCTTAATGCATTATATGATCAAAGAAACATTTTCTTAATAACTAGATTTTTTATAAAACATCAAAAATATTTTTTATATTTTTGAAAAACATTTTTGGTATTAAATAAAAATGTTTAATCTTTTATAAAAATATGAATTCAAATTTTTAACCAAAATCAGTTAAAATGTTCCAGAAAAACCTTCCCCACAAAAGGACAAATCTGGGCAATGGACACCTAGGGCGGCCCCCTTAATTTTACTAGGCGGCCCCCTTAAAATTAAGGGGACCGCCCCCCTATTTAAGGGGGCCGGCCACGCTCCAGTAGGTCTCCAGCTGTCCAGTTTTTCTCCTATAAATACCAGCCTTCTCCTGGATTTTTACTCACCTTTTGCACACTGAAACTTTCTGTTTTAAATCACATTTCATATCTTCAAAAACCCTTTGATCATATAATCTTAAGCTTTGGTTTCTAAGTGATCCAAGCTTCCTCCATTCAAGTGCAAGAGAAGAATACTCCTTCAACAACTAAAGAAGAAGTATTGCAACTTAGATACCTAAGTTGTTTGTGTCATCATACATTTGTATATAAGTTGTGTATTGTTGTTAGATAGTTGTATGTATAATTGTTTGGGATAGGTTAGTGTGTAAGTAGAGAAGTTGTGTTGTTAAGGTGTGTAAGTAGTGAAGGTGTGAAGAAGTAGAAGTGTACATAGGTTGTGCTTAGTTGTGAAGTGTCGTGAAGAAGTCGGGAAGAAGTCGTGAAGAAGTCGTGAAGAAGTTGTGAAAAAGTCGTGAAGAAGTCGTGAAGTAGTCGTGAAGAAGAAGGTGTGATTAAGTCGTGTTTAAGTTGTGAGATTGGTTCTAGCGACGATTAGAACTCGACATCTAGCTTTGTGTCGTTAAGCCGGTGTAAGCTAGAGTTGTGTAAAGGTTTTCTCCGCCATAAGGGAGCTTGTTGACATAGTGAAGAAAACTCTCGAGTTAGGTGCTCGGGGAGTGGAGTAGGGCAAGGAAGGTGTCCTTGTAGCCGAACCACTATAAATCTCTTGTCTCTCGGTTAGATCTTTCCATCTCTAGCTTTCATTTCATTTTATTACCTTACTTGCATTACTTATTTATATTTACTTATATACATATTGTTCATATTGTTCAAGGAGTTGAGATCACATAAATTCGAATCTAAGTTTTAAAAAGTAAACAAAGTTTTCACAATAAATTTTAAAAGGACATAAAACTATTCAACCCCCCTTCTAGTTTTCCACAGGTTGATAAGACACCATATGAGATATGGCATGGTAAAGCTACTAACTTGTCTTATTTAAAGGTCTGAGGTTGTGAGGCATTTGTTAAACGTGACTCACCAGATAAACTCCAACAGAGATCTGTTAAGTGTATCTTTGTAGGATACCCAAAGGAAACGATGGGTTACTACTTCTACTACCTACCTGAAAACAAAGTAATTGTTGCTAGGTATGGAGACTTCCTTGAAAGGGATCTCATATCTCAAGAATTCAGTGGGAGAATTTATGATCTAGAGGATGATCATGAAGATACATCACCTTCTGAAAACACTTAGCCAACTTCCTGTGGAACCTCAAAGTCTGGGTCCTCCACCTGAAGTTATTCCCATTCGTAGGTCTGAAAGGACTATATGTGCTCCTGAACGTCTATGTCTTAATGTAGAAGTTGAGGAAAATATGTTAGGGGATCTTGGAGAACCTGCTAACTATAAGGCTGCCATGAATGATCCTGAAAAGGACAAATGGATAGTTGCAATGAATGGGGAAATGCAATCCATGAAAGATAATGATGTCTGGATTGAAGTAGACCTTCCTCCTAACGCTAAAGTCGTTGGAAGTAAGTGGCTCTTCAAGAAGAAAACTGACATGGATGGCAATGTACACACCTATAAGGCTCGTCTGGTAGCTAAAGGCTTTACTAAAACCTATGGGGTTGACTACGAGGAGACCTTATTAGAGCTATTAGGATTCTCATAGCTATAGCAGCGTACTATGATTATGAGATTTGGCAAATGGATGTCAAAACCGCCTTCTTAAATGGTCGCCTAGATGAAGACATCTATATGGCGCAGCCTGAGGGGTTTGTGAATCCACAATTTCCAAACCGTATATGCAAACTTCAAAGATCCATTTATGGATTGAAGCAAGCATCAAGGCAATGGAATAAGAGATTTGATGAAGAAATCAAAAAGTTTGGATTTACTCAGAATCTTGATGAGCCATGTATATATCACAAAGCTAGTGGGAGTGATGTTACTTTCTTTGTCCTATATGTTGATGAAATATTAATTATGGGAAAAGACATACGAAGATTACAAGAGGTTAAGGCCTATCTTGGAAAGTGTTTTTCTATGAAGGATTTACGGGAAGTAGCATATATTCTAGGAATCAAGATCTACAAAGATAGATCACAGCGGTTAATTAGATTAAGCCAAAGTGCTTACATTGATAAAATATTGAAGAGATTCAATATGCAAAATTCCAAGAAGGGATATTTGCCAATGCAAGCGGATCATGACTTAAGTAGCAAAGCATGTGCTTCAACAACTGCAGAGGTGGCACGCATGAAGAGAGTCCCTTATGCTTCGGCTGTGGGATCTATTATGTATGCGGTGAGATGCACAAGATCTGATGTAGCGTTTGCTCAAAATATCACCAGTCGATATCAACAGAATCCAGGTGAACTCCACTAGACTACTGTTAAACATATTCTCAAGTACTTAAGGGCTACAAGAGATATGTTTTTAGTGTATGGGGAAATCCAGAAGCAGAACTTGATGTTACAGGTTACTGCGATGCGTCCTGGCTATGTGATAAAGATGACACGAAGTCTCACACGGGTTATGTCTTTGTCATTAATGGAGGAGCTGTGGATTGGAAGAACAAGAAGCATAGTACGATTGCGATGTCTGCTACAGAAAGTGAGTACATAGCTGCTTCAGAAGCGTCAACGGAAGCTGTTTGGATTAGGAAGTTCATTACAGGGCTTAGAGTTATGCCCTCAATTGAAAATCCTATTAAAATGTATTGCGAAAATTCTGTTGCAATAACATTCGCCAATGAACCTGGAGTCATGAAAGGTGCCAGACACTTTCCTAGACGATATCACTATGTTCGAGAACAAATCAAGATAGGTGAAATTGAGCTACTCAAAGTTCACACACATAACAACCTAGTTGATCCCTTAACGAAGGCTTTACCTGGTGAAAAGCTTACTCAACATGCTGATAGCATCGGACTTCGTTTAGCTAGTAATTTCATGCATGACTATGATTAGTATTTGTATACAGGATATTGTAAACAATTAATTATTTAATGAAATAAAATATTCGTTATGTTTATTTTTCATTTTTAATATTGTATCCTATATTTGCATGTTTAATCCGTGAATAATTTAGTTATTCTAAATAGTCCATTGTCAATTAATGATATGGGAATATCATTGAATTAAGACAAATGTGAGTTTTGGTAGAATATACTTGAAAGTATATTAATGCGTTGACATACCAAATTCACATGATATTCAATGAATTGAATATATGACTTATCCCAACCACATGATTGTACTTTATGGATCTTGGCATCAAGTAAATAATGAATAGTTATCCTCAGACTTTAGCTACCAGAGAATTGTCATTGATGTAGTGCATTTCTGTAAAGCAATTTACCGCTATACGTAATTGGTAGCTATAAGGATTGTTTTCAGAAGTGTTGCAAAATTCATGAGTTTTGCTTGTAGTCAAGAAAGAATTTGTTCATTCGAATTTGTTTTGAAGTTTAATATTGATGGGCCCCTCGTAGGGTTGACAAGATGTTTGTGTGGCCACGCCCAAGATCTATTTGGAATACATTCAGAAGATTTGGTAATCTTGCTCAATCATATACAACGAGAAACATAATAGTTAAATAAAGGAATGACTAAGATCCATATCTTTATTTAACATGGTATTAGAAACAAAAGGATAAATATGATGATGATTCATCAAAAGGTTTTTTCCAGGAAACCATACTCGAGTTGTACATGGGGCATTGGCGTGTTTCTATATGCTAACTAATGTCATTACACTATTAAGATCTATCCAAGTGAGAACTGTTAGTTTTGTGGACAAATTTAATATGTGTATGTCCGGATTCGAACTCGAGACCATGGGATTGCATACTTTACATATGAGAGTTGATGTGTTAGCTTTACTAAAAAGTGATGGTCATCTACGTATTTATAACTCTGAAATGTGTTGTAGAACATGTAATAGAATTGTCAAAGGGCTCATGGACTTGGGCTAAGCTAATAGGTTATAAGTTAATTTAAGCTAGTCTATTTTGTTATGTAGCAATCGAAGCCCAATCCACAAACCAAATGTAGCCCATAGAAAGCCCATTGTGGCGTCTTACTTGACGTATAAAAGCCACCACACACCTCATTTGTGTGGTGTTCTTGAGTGTGAAGTGTGTGTGTTTTATATCAATAATATTCTCTTCATCTTACTACTCTCTCTCTCTCTCTCTAAGTTCGACACATATATACTACATATATCAAGTCACCATTCTTGCTTAATACGATTAATATAGTGTGTGATATTGTTAGATCTAAGGTCCTACAAGGGGTATCAATCGCCTAACAACGATTTAGGATTGTTTGTAAAACAGAAAGTTGTTTCTAAAACTCTTTCAAACTTGGAACAAATGTCCCCAAACAATTCTTTTAACACAAGTGCTGCTAGAGGATATTTAGATGATCTTAAAAAGAGAATTGAAACACTTCAAAATATTGTTGCATCCAAAACTACTATCAGTATCAACAACTGGCATTCAAGTTTTCATGCAGACATGAAAAAAGGTGTTTGAAACAGAAATTACTACTCCACTAAATAACATCCATGTGAGAGTAATTCATTTTGAACAAGCATTTTTGAAAGAAACAGCCGACTTTGTCAAGGACCACAAATCCCTGGTGAAGGAAGCTAATGAAAATATTGAAAACATCAAAGTTTTGGAAAACCTAAATGACTCTCTCTTCGAAGCAGTTATGTCGACCAATATTATGTCCATCATTTTACAAACATATTCTGTTGAAGACGATGAAAGACTAAAAGCTAAGACCTCTGCAATTGTTTCAAAATATGAAAATGCTCTTACTAAACTTGAAAAAGAAAACGTATCATATTATCGAAAAATCGAGGAATGCAAGTATGACGAACTGTCGTATGAGCGTGCCTACAAGGACATGAAAGAGCAAAATGATCTTTTGAGGTCTCAGCTGGAAAGTCAAAAAGGGAAGGGTGTGGATACTAAGTTTGCAAAACCATCGACTTCGGACAAACCGGTTGTTAAACCAAAAATGTCGATTTCTAAATTTGTTCCAAAAGTCGATGTGAAAAATGATTGGACAAAACCAGTCACTCCAACACCCTTGCCCAAGCAAAATGAAAAAGAAAATATTGTTGATAAAGGAAAAGCGGTTGTCAAAACACCAAAAGTTATAGCATCTGGCCTTTATAAGATTAGTCCCACTAATGTGTCTGCCTCCACATCTAAAACATATGGGACAAATGAAAAGAGTGTAAATGTTAATCCAAAAGAGTATAGGAATGCTAAAACAACTTCAAAGGACAACAATATAAATCCTAATGCGTGTGTCTTACCTTCTACAGGATTAGAAAGCACCTCTAAGAGCAGCAGGCTACAGCCTAGGAGCAATAAAAGGAACAATAGAGTCTCACATGTCTCTAAGAGTAGATGCCAGAATAAAGTTGAAGAAGTAGAAGAACACCATAGGAATTTATCGCTTTGTAATAAGAGACATATATCATCTGAATGTAATGTCAAAAGTACTATTTCTAATGCATGTAATGATTCTGTTTGTTTAATGTGCAAGAAATGCTTATCTAATGATGTTTGTGATGATTATGTTTCTAATAATGTGAATGTTACGCCTGAACAGAAGACCATTCCAAAGGGAACTAATGCTAGATCTAGATATATAAAAAGACTAATTGCACAATTTAGGTCAACCACTAGTAGTCAAATTCCTAGGAACTACCTTAAGTATTGTGTATGGAAACCAACGGGTAGAAAGTTTACACTCGAGAATGGCAAATTGTCAGCTATGCAAATTGATCCGGTAGAAACTTTCTATGAGTGTGATTCGGATGTTACCCCTAATCCCATGGAACCAAATGTTAAATGATTTCCAAATACAAACTCTTATGTTCTTCGCAGGTTATCGAAATATGTCTTTGGATCGTCGACTCGGGTTGCTCCAAGCACATGACCGGGAATCTAAAGCTGCTGATCAACTTCGTATGGAAATTCATGGGAACTGTACGCTTTAGAAATGATCATGTAGCAGCTATTCTGGGTTATGGAGATCTTCAATTTGGGAATTATTTAATCACTCGAGTTTACTACGTTGAAGGGTTGGGACATAACTTGTTTTCAGTTGGGCAGTTTTGTGATGCAGATTTAGAGGTTGCATTTAGGAGAACCACGTGCTTTGTTAGAAATTTGGTTGGCGATGATCTCTTAACTGGGAATCGTGGAACCAACCTAAATGGCCTCTTCATCACCAATTTGTCTTATGACAAGAGCATGCGACACAAAGTCCTGGCTGTGGCATAGAAGATTATCCCATCTCAATTTCGACATAGAAATATAAACTTATTATCAAGATTATCAGTTATCATAACCTGTAATGCAATTCTAACCTGTAATGCAATTCTAATCCCCCCTTAAGATGTTAAGAAATATAGATATGCGCACTTACCAAAGTTACCCCTTCTTTCGAAAGTTCTTCTAAACCTTCACGGTCAAAAACTTGCCCATCCATGGGTGACTCATCTATCTGTTAAATGTAATCTTTTAAAAATCTTAAGTAATAATTAAGAAATAGCATACACATGAAAAATAAAGAACAGATGTACCTTCCAGTCCCCTGTATGAAGAATAACACCATCGGAACACCGAAGAACCAATCCGGAACAATCAGGAATAGAATGGGTGACCCTTATTGGTTCAATTTCAAATTGTCCAGCAACAAATTTTTTCTTTGTTTTGAATGTTTTAAGCCTTGATGGCACGAATATCCCGAATTCCTCCTCTTCCTCTCTCCCTTTACACATCGGCCGAACACCACCACCACACGAACACCTTTTGTTCGTATGTTGTTGATTTGATATGTGTGTTGCTGCTGCTTGGATCAACCGCTAGCATGCTGCTGAAGTCGCTTGAGTGTTAGCGTACATTGACCGTGAGAAGGTCTTACATTTAGATATTTCTAAAGTCCTAGTTGATCTCCCACTCAAACAAGGTATGATATACTTTTTATTTATTTTATGATTAGTCATGTTACAGTATATGGATCACTGTGATCGAGAATGCATAAAAGGTTGTTTTTCTTTCGCTGCTTATTGTTTATTATGATTTATCTTTAATAGTTAAAGTTAATTTTAAAATTAACCTATGCGTTTTCCTACAGTGGTATCAGATCCACTTATACGTGTTTATGACTATCTGTGATTTGCTTTAAATGGAAGTTTTATGTTCAAGTGGTCAGTTCTGAATCCGAGAGGATTTTTGGTATGATGTTTGTTACATAAACAAAGATCTGTCGTGTTGGCGCATAAATAAGTATGTAAAACTCATCACCTTTTCCTGTTTTATTATGATCTGTATTTATTTGATAAATCCTATAATAGATCTATTATATTTGTGTATACACGGTTTTAAGAGTAGATGGAAAATTAAATATTGTATTTAATTATTGATATTGGCTTGTTAAATTAATTGTCTTAATTTCTGCATATATCATGATAAACCTCATGTAAAGTTGATCATGAGCAAGCCAATGATAATTTAATAATTGTTATTATTGTTGTGTATAGCCCGTCATGCCCATAGGCGTTTGTCATGATTTAATTATTTGATAATAGTATTTTACGCCCTGGTTAAGGCGTTTAGAGTTTTTCGACCTCAATGCCAAGTTGTAATTTAATTCTATTTTGTATTTTATTTATTTCAATTATAAGTATTATAATAGGATTGTACTTTCAATTTTAATAAATGTAACAAGACGAGGCTCAAGACTGGATGCTTGGATGCTTGAAGACTAGCGATCGGCTAAAAGCTCTGCTTAATCAAGATACTAGGATCTTGGATTAAGTGGGAGCAAAGGAGTAACACTAGAATGACCATTGTGTCCGTGTTGGCTCATGGATACAATTATAAGATTTTAGGCTATGCTATACATATGTATGTTTGCATGAATGTGTTTATTTTATTGCTTGGTATGATTGCTACATGATAAACAATGTTTTTGGGTTTAAGGGTTGGGTTTAAAGGTTAAACGCCGAAAATGTTTTTAAATGGTTTAAAAGTGTAAAATGTTTTTACAAAATTCCATTATAAGTAATATGCATGTATTTACTTACGATATACTTTTCATAAGTTACCTTAAATTTTAGTCGTGCTAACCAATTGAGATGAGGTCGCCCGAATTCACCTTTGTGAAATGTTCAGACCATGCTTAATTGTGGATCAGATTGGATTGTCGGGAGAGTGTCTGACCACCTTGACTTTCCAATTGACTTTTGATTGGGAGACTAAACTGTGCGGATAGTAAGACTAGAGGTCAGGGAAAAGATAGGATAACGTCGCATGAATGTAATGTTCTAGGTCCTATAAAATCTAAGAGTTGTATGGAGATGCAATTGGTAATCGCTACATACCTTTTAATCTTACTGCTGTTGTCGTGGTCAATCGAGCAGCGATAGGTTAAGTTTGGTCTTGGAATTTAAGTAATGGGATAATTACTAATATGCCCCGGTTGCCCAGGTGCGTTGCTTATCCGACCCGCTCACAGAAAATTCTTATACTAGACCAGGGCAACTTGTTCGACCAACCAGGGGATGCCACGTTTCCGACAAAATAGTGATAATACTGTTGTGTTTTTTGCAACCAATATGGATATTTTGGTCATTTTATACCTTACTCTTACTCTTACTGCATTTGACTAAACCAACTAATATAAATCTCACAACCCTCTCCTCTCACAACTCACACCACCACAACCACCCAAAAACCCGTCGCCACCACCATCCGACGCCACCACCACCTGACACCACCTCCCCCGGACTCCACAAACATATAACAACTGAACATTCGTGTACTTTTCATTTCTGATTAAAAGCGCGGCAAAACCCAAACATCACTTTTTTTTTCGGCGATTGAACCTCACTCTCCGACGGTCACCGTCCGCCGCTCGTCGGTATACTTTTCATTTCCGATTTTGTAAATTTTCATTTCATTTTAATTTCATTGCGTAATCCCTTTAATTTGGTCATTGCAGATGAGGATTTCCACAAGCGGGGAAGCCGTCGTTGCTCGCTTAGCTGTGTATACTCTGTGGGGATACTTATTTTGGTGATATAATCGTTATAAAATAGTGGACAACTCTATTCGCTTGATCTTCGCATTAAGGATAGTTATTTAGTGAACTCATTTTCCATTAATCAATATGATCACTCTGTTTGCTCGACATGGCCAGTTGGGCACCCTCCCTTTTTCTTGTTAGTTAACCACGAGCTGGTTTAGTAGATGACTGTGTGTGTTAAAGCTTTTTTTACTTATTCTGTGTAGAGATAGTTAAAGTTGCCTAGACTTGCTTGATGCTTGGAGCTACTAGACTCACCTGGACTATTTGTTATAATATAACTTATGGCACTCGTTTTTCTCAGCCAAGTGTGCTTTGATTTGGTTTACTCAGCCCACATTGCTAGAATTCCTTTTGCTCAGCCCACTTTGCTAGAGTACCTTAGTTTTATATATTGTTATATCTGTTTTTGGTTTGGGTTTGTTCCATCTTTGTTTTCAGCTTTGATTCTGTTTTGCTTGCCAAGTTGAGGATCGTCCTGCCTCTGGAGTATAAGAAATGATACTAAATTTATTCATTACTCTTATCAGCTTTGGTAGTTAGTTTAGAGAGATTATTATCCATACAACATAATATATATTAAAATTATTCTAACTTACAACATAATTAATCACTTACAAATCTTAATTTGGTTCAGCTTATTAAATTACATCAATGTGCCTTTTCTCATGGTGCAGGGTTAGCCTTCGCATACCAGCTGTTATACCTTTTGGATGCTACTGGGTTCTACTCTCCAGGATTGCATGCACTTGGACTCCAAGTTTGTCGGGCTACAGGACAGGAGCTGGTATTAATCTTGAACCAACTTATGTTTAAGGGCTGGTTTGACTTATTCATAAATTCTTTATATTTAAAATTACGTCTTGAGAAAATAAATTGAGATTGCATTTTTCAACTATGTTTTCAACCTTACAAGTTACAACATCTGGTCAGCATATGATGTACTAAAAGTGTGACATTGGCCAAATTATATAAGTCCTCATAATTGTACTGAAAGTGTTTGACATTGGCAAAATATATCAACGTCCTCGTAATTGTACAGATTAGAGAAATCTTGTGGGCCATACATAACCTATTATTATTAATATCCTTTAACGATTATTATATGAGTAATATTCGATGATACTTTGCCAAAGAAAATAAAGAGTTTCATTTGTTTCAGTAGGCAGGGGAGCATCAACTAATTATTATTATTTTCCAGTCAATTCAATTTCCAAAGACTACATCAGTGTCTTTTTTTTATGGTCATCGTGCTCGTTTGATTTAGTTGACTTTTTATGACAAGGTAGATGGATACATCTTCAAGAATATCTAAAATAAGAAGTAATGAGCGTGAAAGACTACGTGGCCCTCCTTGGTTGAAGGTATGCTTCAAGTTCTTTTAACTTTTTTGCACATCTTGTTAACATGTGTTTTCAAATGTGTGACAGTGATCTCAATTGTGTCCAAATCAAACCATTCACAAGTAAATGGGTTGCATTGTCAACATCTAATATATAGCTTTAAGACCATGTAATATTAATTCCGTTTGCCTGTAGGATGTTATTGCCTTAGTCTTAAATCACAATTTCAGTTCTAGTGTTATCCTATACAACCCGTTATATAAGAATTCAGGCAGTCAACTAATTGTCTCAAAAGGCAATTGAACCTCTTGGTATCTTTTTTTCTTCGTAAAATCAAAATCCGTTACTATACTGATTGAAATTTTTGGGTACTCTTTTGCAGAACAAAAAGATAAAAGATGAAGAGACTCTTTCTAATGCTCCTTCAGACAATAGTAATGATCCAATGGATGTAGTTAGGAATGATGAAGATGACGACATGGAATGCGACATTGATGATATCTCAACTAGCATGGAAAAAAAAGTTAAAGTTAATGGTTCAAGCTCAAAATTATTGAAGTCATGTTCCACTTCAGAAGAGGTACTTGGTTAGGACAGCTAGCTTATTGGTCGACTGCCTCAAGTTTTCATTTATTTTTCTTTTGTAATTATTTTAATCTTAATTATGGTGAATTTCAGGTAGTGAAACCTTGTGGAAGAATAAATGCCAGCATGTGGTCGGAAAAGATACACTGTATATATATGGGGGTATGATAGAAATTAAAGATCAAGAAATCACGCTTGACGATTTGTATGCACTCAATCTTAGCAAACTTGATGAATGGAAGTGCCTTTTAATCTTTTTATTGAAATCATTGTTTCGTGTCTCAATTATTGGTTTTTGTATAGGCATCTGAGTCTGAGTGGGTTGAAGCATCAGATGATGATGATGAAGACGACGAAGATGATGATGAAGATAGTGAAGATAAAAACGAGGAGAAAGGTGGTAGCGATGAAAGTGATGACGAGGACGATGATGAAGATGAGGATGAAGTGAAGGTACATCTTTTTATTTCATGTTAGAAGTGCTTATCTAGAATGTAAAGTTATATATAAGTAGCACTGACGTTTGACAATGTTTGTTTATTTAAGGCTCCAAATAATGGTATAACGGGTGAAGCTGCTGTTTCAACAATAAAAGGTGCAGGGAAGAAACTTCGAAGGAAGGAGAAAAAAGCCAGAATCGAGCAAATAAGAGCTAGCCTTGGTCTTTCTGACTTGCAAATAACTCCAACGGTAATTCTGTTTTCACAATCTATTATGGAATATTATCTCTGGCTCTATGTAGACTTTTTAATATTTTCGTTAATTTGGAACCATTTGCTGATTCATATATTATCATGTAAAGCCTGTGGAAGCTCTGAAGGACTTTTATAAGCGGACAAACAGTTACTGGCAAATGGCGGCATATGAACATACTGCACATACCGGAAAGGTTCGACTTTTTCACCTAAATTAGTTGTCTCTATTGACTGTTCTCTCATCTTTGACCTAGGTTTGGTTGACTTCTTTTCTTGTTGCAGGAACTTCGTAAGGATGGTTTTGATCTTGCTGAAACTCGGTAGAAAGAGCTTAAGCCTATCCTTGATGAGGTACTAGTTTGGCATGATAAGTTATTGTTTTGGCAATAAATAAACATATAATAGATTATCAACTCAATAATAAAATATATTCCCTTTCGTGTACATTGTAGCTGGCTGTGTTAGAGGCAGAGCAAAAAGCCGAAGAGGCTCCTGAAACCAGTAATTCAAGAAAGAAAGGCACTAAGAAAAAACTCATGGGTTCAAAATAGTTTTGTATGGAAGTTGGCTTAGCGGTTTACTCATATACATATGACGGGTTCAATGGGTCTCACTTACACACTAATGACAGTTTGTGGCGTAGCTATGTGTTTATTGAGTTTGTTATATTTTACTAGTAATATTTATATTTTGAGGCTGATAATGTTCACTACTTGTGTATGACACTGGAGATTTTGTATTATTGGCTTGAATGAAATTGCTGCTATGAAGATTTTAGCCATTCTCAAGTGATTAAAGTATTAAACCTTATTTTGGCAATCTACTTCAAAAACTTTAGTATCATATACCATACAATTTTATTACAAGTATTAAATCTTAGTATTTTGGCAATCTACATCATGTCTTAAGAAGTTTAGTTCAAGGTGCTTTGACGGCTAGTAACTTTTACACCTTATAGTTGACACAAGCATCAAGCTCCATTGATACTCAAAAATTATGATTAGCGAACATAGGCCCTTTATACTCGACTACCCCTCTAACTTTGCCAAACCACAAATACAGTTTCTACAATTTCCTGGAAAGGTATTAGCCAAAACTAGACCATATAGATACTACTGCTGGATATGATTTTTCTGCTGCTAGCGTTATTTGATACTACTGCTTTCGAGTTTTACTACTGCGCGAGTTCTTAGTTTCTGCTGCTAGCTTCAAATTACTACTGTTCGTGGTCTAGGATAATGCTGCTCGTTCTAGTTTATACACAAGTTGCCCAAAAAATACCCAAGTTGCCCAAAAAAATACACATGTGGCCCAAAAACTACACAAGTTGCCCAAAACTGGACCATGTATTTTTTTGGCAACTTGTGTATTTTTTGGGCAACTTGTGTATTTTTTTGGGCAACTTGTGTATTTTTTGGGCAACTTGTGTTTTTTTTTGGGCAACTTGTGTATTTTTTGGGCAAGCCATACAACCGAATGAAGTGACGTGTTTTTAAACCATCTCCCCAGGTATTGATTCTTCGAACTGCCTGGGCTAAAGAAGCCTAGCTCCAATCTTTCGTTGCCCGAAACAATGGTCTCACCATATGTTATGTTTTGAAACACAACTAGAGACCTAGAGTGTCTAATGCACTACAAGTTTTAAGCATTAGAAGTGGTTTTGAAGCTAGTTCCCCATAACTTAAATCTTCTTTTGAAGAATTAAATACCTAAACTTCATTGACTACATTTTCTAATCATCCCCAAAAGAACAAAGAATCAAGTGGTTTTGACCAAATGTATTGAGATATATCCAACACCAGAATGATCATAAACTCCAACAACAAACAAGGACAGAGTTGTATCCATTCCATTTCCATGAATCATTTCAAGAAACACTAAACATATAGTTTGGACATAGATCAATAACATTCTAAGGTATAACAAATTTATGTTTCCGTTAAAAATGGCCTCCTTGTTAGGAGATTAGAAAGCAGAGTCTGTGTTCCTGGTCTTCTTCAGCATCATATCTTTTGCTTCTCCAATTTTGGAAGCGAGATAGTGACTGTCACTAGCATCTGGATGGTTTGCAACCATCACCTTTCGATATGCTTCCCTTACCTTATCTTGTGCAGTACTTTCCCTATACAATACCAACAAAAAAACGATTATTAACATATACAAAGTAAAAGAGACTTTGAGCGTAGAAGGAAAGCAAATGCTGGTGTTTTTTATAGTCTAATGATAATAAATGAGAAAACTGAAATCTATCTTAAGATGAACACTACATAGCTAAGGAATTCTAATTACGGGTGTTTTGAACACGGTTATATGCTACTGACTACCTAAAATAAGATTAGGCAATTTCACATTTATCTCAATAATTGGTTTTCTGATTACTTTTACCTTGTGTGATTACAAAAAAAAAACATACTTTAATCAGTTTTTTTTGTCAAGCAACATACATCCAAACAACCCCTGATTCATAATTCATCAAATTGATTCATATGAATTCAAATGAGCAGCCAAAGGTTTTTGGTAGTGTACCTGACGCCAAGATTCAGAGCAGCTTCTCGTCTAGTCATTTGAGGTTGAAAACCGCCTTGATAGAATTTGCGCAAAACAGGTGTAGCTGGTCTAGCCTTGAATGCATTCCAAGCTAGAATCCCATAACGACCAGCATAAGCAGATGATAATGTATTATCTGTAGAAAATGCATAGAAACCAGTTTACTTGTATTCATAAAAGTACAGTCGCAGGATCATCAAAATCAAAGACTACATATCAACAGACTGCATAAGAGATAACATTTCCTGGTTTCTAGCTAGTCACTACTACAACTACATCCACTTTATAAAGTGGAACATACATCATAATAAAAAGTCAAATAACTTAAAAGATTACAAAAAAATCAGGATAATGCTGCTCGTTCTAGTTTATACTGCTTCTTGAGGTGCTGCTAGTTGGCGAATACTACTGCTGCGATCTTGCAATAAAGTCCGTCGGGTATCTAATAAATTTATAAATTAGAAAAAAAATGCAGTTTTAGAAGAGCGAAAGTAGCATTTAAGATGGAATTTGTGCGACTTTTGGAAAGACACAATTTTGGGGAAAAGGCGTATAGTATTAACGCATCTCGTTGTGACTGGTGTAGAAAATCACAATGACCCGTTACCCAACCCGCCCATTTTGAAACTTCCACAACTTTGGATACGAAAGATGGATGTAAGAACTGGAAATTCATATAACTATTGCAGGCATGTTTGAGAACAGTCTAAATTGATGGAACAAGACACTTACTACACTAGAATTTATGTGATTTCTTTCAGAATATCTAGAATAGTAAAAGTTAAGTCACCAACTTACCGAATCCTCACGGCCTTTCTTCAGGGACTCACATTGCTCCACAAGCTCTACATGCCGTTTCTTGCTGCTTTGAAGATCTGACTCAAGTTTCTTCGTCACATTTCTTAGCTGTTAAACAAAAAGGCACGAACGTAAAAGTATATCAGTGAAATCCGAACCTATAATAGAACAATCTATCTTTAAATGACTCTCAAACTCAACATGTAATGGCGTGAGAACTGAGGAAGGTACTAGAATGCTGAATTTTCACAATCCTAGGAATTGCTAGGCCATTTTTTTACAGCAATAATGCAACATACTAAATCAAAATAGACAACATTGCACAAACGTAAGGATTGGGCATATAGTAGATGATCACCAATTTGAAAAAAATAGAGTAGTCGACATTAACTGATCGTCTCCACTAACAAGTAATTATCGCTTTATTGTACAGAACATGAAAGAAAATTAAACAAGGCAAGAGCTGAATGTTACCAATGCTAATGCTGGAGGTCGGTGTGATGCTAACTGCACTACTAACTACAGCAAGTAACGAGCTATCTGGATAATATCCACAACAACAAACGTTCTGTGGGAACTGCTTCTGTAGCAATGAGTCACTATTCGAGCTGCTCATAGTGGAAATGGAGGCACTTGGGTCCTGACTAATCTCAATATCATGAACTGAGCCATCTGATGCAAGTATGCTAAAGGTACACCTGTGAGATTTGTTCACTTCAAAAAAATAAAAAATCATAATAATATCACTAACAAAGTTATAAAAGAAGGATACACATAGATTAGAGAATAGAGATTGTCTCAGAGATATGGTACTTACAAACAAGACTTTTTCTTATCCTTCTCGTCAAAAATAACAAAACTAATAATTGGCAAAGGCACTTTTAAATGCTGCTTTGTAATTCTGGTAATCTCTTCACCATTGGCTATTATAAAATACAAAGTATCGGTACTGTCAAAAACACCTAGAACACCATGCTCCTCTGACCAGGCTCCAAACATGAACGTGACAGGGAAGCTGCCTACCACTTGTAAATAATACAATCAATGAGATATTGAAACATTGTTATCACGCTTTTTGTGTTTTTTCCCAAGTTGTTCAACTTTACGAAACGTTTCACGAAAGAGTCTTATTAATTAACTTGTAAATATGCTTTTGTTTTGGATCACATTTTTTTAACTGGTTTAACATATATGCCATGTGAATAACAGGTGCTTGAAAGCAGAGGAAGATTCTCAACTACTACTCGTAATATACTCATGACATAAAGATGCAAGTAAAGGTAGGTAGAAGTTTTATATACTTTTCATTTCTATGTACCAGCGGAAGTTAGAGTAGGTTTGATGTTTAAGGTTTCAACTGATTTGGGCATTCATCACAATTTTTATTCTCAAGGGCTAGTGAAGTGATGTAAAATGTGTTTCACCAGTTGTTACACGAAATTACCCAAGGGTCACGTTAGAGTGTATAACTAAACTTCATAACCGAAACCTGTTTAACTAAACTTCATAACGGAAACCTGATGGGGAATAGCACACGTAATTGTTGTTGGCTACCAAAGCTGATAAGAGTAATGAATAAATTTAGTATCATTTCTTATACTCCAGAGGCAGGACGATCCTCAACTTAGCAAGCAAAACAGAATCAAAGCTGAAAACAAAGATGGAACAAACCCAAACCAAAAATAGATATAACAATATATAAAACTAAGGTACTCTAGCAAAGTAGGCTGAGCAAAAGGAATTCTAGCAATGTGGGCGGAGTAAACCAAATCAAAGCACACTTGGTTGAGAAAAACGAGTGCCATAAGTTATATTATAACAAATAGTCCAGGTGAGTCTAGTAGCTCCAAGCATCAAGCAAGTCTAGGCAACTTTAACTATCTCTACACAGAATAAGTAAAAAAAGCTTTAACACACACAGTCCGGTGGAGGTGGCGTCAGGTGGTGGTGGCGTCAGATGGTGGTGGCGACGGGTTTTTTGGGTAGTTGTGGTGGTGTGAGTTGTGAGAGGAGAGGGTTGTGAGATTTATATTAGTTGGTTTAGTCAAATGCAGTAAGAGTAAGAGTAAGAGTAAGGTATAAAATGACCAAAATATCCATATTGGTTGCAAAAAACACAACAGTATTATCACTATTTTTTCGGACACGTGGCATCCCCTAGTTGGTCGGACAAGTTGCCCTGGTCTAGTATAAGAATTTTCTGTGAGCGGGTCGGATAAGCAACGCACCTGGGCAACCGGGGCATATTAGTAATTATCCCTTAAATAATTAAGTTTTTGGGAAACATGGGTAATTTATTTATTTAAAGAAGTGAATGTCGAAAATATTGAATGGCCATTATTGTTTTGTAGATGGCTGTACAAAACCAAAATATGAATGCTCTAACTCTTCTCTAATAGAGAAGGAGAAGCTCAATGGTTCCAATTTCCTGAACTAGCACAAGAACTTGAGGATCATCCTTAAGTACGAAGAAAAGTTGGGACTGATTGGGGAAAGCCTTCCAAACCCTCCTGCTGAAAATGCTCCTGAGGCTACACTTCAAGCTTATAATGCTATTGTGAGCGAATAGGAGAAAGTCGGTTTGCTAATGTTAATAAGCATGACGCCTGAATTGCAAAAGGAGATAAAGGATCGTACTGCCTACGACATGGTCAATGAGTTGAAAAGCATGTTTCAGACTCAAGCCAGTCAGGAGTTGTATGATACCCAACGATAGCTGACTTCTGCAAGATGGAAGAGGGTCAATCGGTTAGCTCGCATGTTTTGAAGATGAAGAGCTACATCGATAAACTGGAATGTCTTTGACACCCAATGCCCCATGTTATAGGTGGTTAATACCATACTAGGTTTGTTGCTAAAGTCGTATGACAACTTTGTAATGAATTAAAACATGAATGGCTGGGATACACTCTCGGAGAAATGCATGCTATGCTGAAAACTGCCGAGAAGAATGTGCTTACCAAGAACGTGGTTCCAAGTTTGAATATGATTCGTGAAGGTGGTATAAAGAAAAAGTCATGGTAAAGTGAAAAGGAAAGTCCAAGGAGCGAAAGAAGATTCCTCCGCCCCCTTAGAAAGATAACCCCACAAAGGATGTTGAGTGTTATCATTGTAGAAAGATTGGACACTAAAAGAAGAATTATACCTATTACTTGTTGAGTTGAGGAAATACAAGCAAGCTAGAAAGTCCGAAAATTAGGTTTGTTCATGATTGAGCTATCTACTTTCTCTCCTAATTCCTGAGTATTTGATACAGGTTGTGGAATTCACATTTGTAATAATGTGCATGGGATGAAAATAAATAAGAGACTGGAAAAAGGAGCCATGAGCTTGCACATGGGAAATGAGAATCGAGCTGCTGTTGAAGCTATCGGAACTTATTCTTTGTGTGTACCTAGTGGCTTAGTTATTGTCTTGGAACAATGTCATTATGCACCGTCTATTACTAGAGATGTTGTTTTTGTCTCTCGTTTGAGGGATGTAGGTTTTGAACTTGCATTGACACATTATGGTATTTCTGTTTCAAGAAATGTTATGTTTTATTTCAATGCCTTTGCTAGAAATGGTATTTGTGAAATAGATATGGATGGTGTAACCCCACATAATAAACATGTATTTGATATTGCTAAACTTACTAGACGTGATACAAATGAGACCTTTTTGTGGCATTGTCGCCTTGGTCACATAAACAAACAACACATTAAGAAACTTCAAAGTGAACAATGCTTATGTGGAAAGATGACAAAGTCGCCATTCTCTGGTGTAGGAGAAAGGGCTAAAGATCTGCTTGGAGTTATACATACTGGTGTATGTGACCCATTTAGATCTACAACACGAAATGGTGAATTATACTTTGTCACCTTCACAGATGGTTTTAGCCGTTATGGTTATGTTTACTTGCTGAAACATAAACATGAAGTCTTTGAAACTCTCAAGTCATATCAAAGTGAAGTTGAAAATCAACTAGCTAAGACTATCAAAGCCTTGCGATCGGATCGTGGAGGTAAGTACATGAGTCAGGATCTTGATCATCTAGTGGATCGTGAGATAGTCTCACAGTTCACACCCATGGTGTATCTGAAAGTAGGAATCGAACTTTACTAGATATGGTTCGATCAATGAAGGAGTTGAGTAGCGTACCTTTGTCCTTTTGGGGTTATACTTTTGAGACTACTGCACGGATTTTCAATATGGTTCCTACGAAGAAGGTAGAAAAGACACCATATGAAATATGGCATGGGAAGACTCCTTCATTGTCTTATTTGAAAGTATGGGGATGTGACGCTATAGTAAAGCGTAGTACTCCCGATAAACTAGAATCCCACACTATCAAATGTTTGTTTGTGGGTTATCCAAGAGAGACTGTTGGATACTAATTCTACTACCCTGAAGATAACAAAGTGTTTGTTGCTCGTCATGTGAAGTTCTTGGAGAAGGATCATTTACTTCAAGAATAAGTGGGAGCAATAAGATCCTTCATATGAATCAAGAACCACAAACTGATGTACCTTTTGAAAGTTCTATAATAATGTGTGATCCTGAGCTGTTTATAGAAGAGGCTCCTCCTATTATACAAGAGGAACCTTCTCCTATAATTCAGCAGGAAGACGCTGCACCTGCTGCAACCTGTTCTTCGTAGATCTAGTAGAATCTCTCATCAAGGAGTAGTCGCATTACAGGTTTCAACCCTTCACTGAGAAAGCTCATTAGTGAGAGAACTCATCACTGAGTATGCTCAGGGAGCAAGCTCATTCAGTGAGCAAGCTCATTCAATGAGCAAGCTCATCAACGAACAAACACATTAGCAAGTATGTTGATGAGTTAGTGACTTTGCTGGAATTGATTTACTATTAACTTGTAACAGTTTTTGACATCTTCAACGTCAACTTTAATTGCGGTTTAATGATCGTAATCAATTGGTCTTGTAACCACTATTGCTATAATGAAGGAACATTATGAGGAGATTAATGGGACGATTAATTTCGATAATTCCATTGACCCAAGTACTCTTTATATAAAAGATACTAATGTGCATGAGAAAGACACCAAAACAAAAATAAAAAAACACTCATTAGCGAAATGGTACTTATATTTATATTTGTGCCTAAATCAAGAACATAACTCCATGAATTACCCTAAAGAGTTATTCGTGCAACCCAGACAAATAAGATCGAACAGTTTCTTTAAAAAAATTATTACACGATTCATTAAGATATCCAGTTTGATTACCCTTTTGAAAAATACCGCCAACATATGACACGGCACAACATTTTCTTAGAAATTGCAACGAGAAAATCGTTGTTAAAATAGACGTATACAAGAATTGGGGGTTAAGAAGTGGTCATCAAAGTCAAGCAAGATGACTTGACCAAATCATATTAACTATATATACTAAATGGAATTGGGCGGCACAATTGTTTAGTATATTTTTTATATATATTAAACGAGATCGGCGGCGGTCGCCGCGTTGCTGGCGTGCCTGTCTTTTAACCGATATTTTTAATGGTTGAAATTGGTCCTTTTAGTAGTAACTTTAAAGTATTATTTTTTTTTTTTGATTTTTGATGATATGTTCTACGTTTGTAGCTAGTGTAATCTGCTTTTGCTTCACAAAAGTAATAAGTTAGAAATTGGGCCAGAGAAGACAGCGTAACTGGGCTAAAGAAAATGGACCAATGTTTTTGGCGGGAAAACATCAACAGTATAGAACAGTGACCAAAAATGGATCAGGCCTGGATCACTGGCGATATGGGCTTACGGAACAAATGGGCTGCGAGTACTGTATTTAGTGCGACGTCGTTTCAAATCTCTTTTTTAATATATATACTAATTGAATTGGGCGGCACAATTGTTTAGTATATTTTTTATACTATAATAACTAACTTGGGCTTTTGTTTATTAGTCCATTAAGGGGTCGATTGACCCAATCCGTGAAGATAATTACACAATTCACGTCGTCTCTCATTCTTATCACAATTCACCGCCACTCTCATTCTTATCACAATTCACCGCCACTCTCATTCTTATCACAATGGATTCAACGTTTCTTTACCAGGTCCGACCTTCTCTTTCAGGTTTCAGCTTCGTTTCCTTTCTTTATACGTTTCTGTGTTTGTTTTGGCTACGCTACTTTGTATGTTAGTTGTTTTGTTTTGGATTGTTGGGTTTTGCTTAGTATGACGTTATCTTTTTGTGCTTCAATGGATGGTATAAGAACTTTTGTCGTTCATTGACTTGCCAATCAAAACGTGCGAACAAGTTCTTGGGGACTATGGGTTTGGGTTTCGGGATTCTAGCAGAGAATATTAAAGGTATGTTATATTTTTAGGTTGTCAAATCAGTTGTTTTATTGTCGTTTTTTTTGCGATCCTTTTTTGTTGACTATTTGGAATTAAAGCCGAAGGCGTGTTTTATTTTGTGGGATCAGTTTATGTGCTGATGCATTTATACTCTTTATGTGATAGTTTATTGACGGTTTTGTGGTTGTAGTTAAAGTTTCAGGAAAGAAGTTGTGTTGGTGTTCAAGAGAAGATGAATGTGTTAGGGTTGGTTACTGGCGGTAAAGATAGTTGCCTTGCTATGATGAAGTGTCTCGAATATGGCCACGAGGTAAGGGTGAAGCGGTTAGTTATGTACTGTAATTGTTTATGCTAACATATCGAATTATTTGAATTTGACTTGGTTGTATTGTAGGTTGTTGCATTACCGAACTTATAGCCTGCTAATGATTCTGTGGATGAGCTTTGTAGCTACATGTATGAAACTGTAAGTCATTCTTTCATATTTATTCATTAGATTAGATTGGTATGGGATCATTTGGACACATTGTTTAGATTACGGGTAGTGCTCCGCTATACCTTAAAATTTATAATTCATTGAATGTAATTTCTATTACTACACCTGTTAAATGTGTCTCAATTTTGTGCAGGAACGTCCCGTCGTCCAGTAGTTCTTGAATTTCAGTCGGGAACGACACGTGTCGTTTAGATTGGTGGTTTTGACGGTACGTGTATTGCGCCTGTTATTGGCGTTTGTTGTCCTTACACATTCGAACCAGCTGTTCAACAGACTGGCTGTTGTATTCTTGCAGCTGACGCTGACTTTCAACGTAGCTAACGGATATATTTGGGGATTTCTTTCAACTGTTTGGTATCGATTGTTTGTGCACATTATAAATTTGTTTCAACAAATAGATCTGTAACGATTATTTGTACCCGTTCCAAAAATTGGTTATAAAATGTTGCAGGGAATGCCGTCCGTGCAGTAACGTTAGACGTTGGTTCGCGCACCATCTTGCCTGCTTATCAAGGCTGTTTGTATTCCATTTTGTTGTTACTGTTTGGATTCAAAGGACGTTTTGGTATGTTACTTAATGTGTTGTTGCTTATGTGGACCCTCCCATTTATAGACAAACAGCTGGGTTTGCTGAATGCCCAAGGACCGGGTCTGCAACAGGTAACAAGAAAATATTCCTCATGTTTACTACAGTTTCGACCATTTTTTTCTTCAATTAGGTAATGTACGATGACATTATAGGTTGTTGTTAATGATCTAATTGATTATGCAGCCAACACTTCTGATGCGTCCGCGTCGTATGCTTTTAACGCCCTCGAATCAACGTTGCACCCACCACATCGGCCAGGCATCACCTCAGGTTATATTCTCTAATCTTTGACGTTACTATTGTTTCTTCTACGGATTCTAAACCTTTTAAATTTAAATAAACTATAATAATCTTGAGGCAACAACGAAATAAAACTGATATCCCAAATAAGCAATTAACGCAATGTTGTTGCCCAAGAACGCCTACTCAGGTACTTTTAAGCTCCACAAAAACCTATTAGGCAATAACGAAATCTTCTAATAACTGAAAACAAGAGAAACTTATACATGAATAACCTATTGGAACAACTTCCAAACCTACTACAAGTTACTGAGTGGTCATAAATAACCTGAAAAAAGGGCTATTTAGAGCAAATGTACACTCAATTATCGGTATACGTTGACTAATAAAACAACTTTTCAACAACTTTTTAACCTCTAATAAGCTGACAACAAGGGTGAAATCTGTAAAATAGCATTCTAGAATAACCAATCTACTATGAAAATGAAAATGAACCATTAATAACCAAAAAGAAACACTATAAATGAGGTATGAAAAACCTACTGGCATTAATAAGATAGCAACCAAAAAAATAAGAAAAGGGAATACAGCATTAGATTAAAAGCTGGTTAGCCACAAGCTATACTTGCATTAACAGCATAAAATCATTCATGGTTAGAACCAAAGTTGCAATTATGTACTAACCAAGTTGCAAAATCCTTTCACAGATTGAAGGAAAGTCATTGGATCAATCATTTTCTGTCTTTGTATGATTTTGAAGGTATGTGTTTCTTCTGTATGCATGTAACTTTAATTTTGGTGTTAACCCATATGTTGTTACATATATTGTTGAAGGCGTGTGTGAGATATGATTTAAAAGGTGTTTGGACAGGTTTTTTTAAATATCTTATGCTTTTTCCACAAAAGAAAGCTCATTAGCTTATAGTTGTATATTTCCAGGTGGGCGTTGTGCGTGCGCAATCTGAAACAACGTCGTGTGATGATGGCTTGGAAGGGTTACCTACAACTAGGCAGGCATATGCGAGCCGAAAAAGAAGGTTTGCACAAATGCAGACAGGTAGTTGCCCATAATGTGTATAAATTTTCAGAGTTAGTAGATAAGAGTCGTTCACCCATTGAATGGTTATTTTAGTTGAATTCCTATCTGAAACATTAATTGTCAATAGTTATGTACCCGCTATTAGCTATTTTTCGTTTGGGTTCATAAAGTTGCATGTTTGATTTGAAAAGTTAATTGTATGTAGAAACCGTGGGAAAGATGGGTTCATAAAGTGACAGTGATGTCTATAGTTGATAGTAACAGAAAAAATGGTCACCAACTGTTATTATAATGTTATACTTGGCATATTTATGCAGAATGGTCTTTGCTCATGTTAATAAACGAAATTTCCTATTATATGTGTTTGCAGATAATTTTGAAGGTGAAGAGAAGGAACTACAACATTGTGCGCTTCGCGAAAGAAAGGCAACACTTCTGCATCGTATGCTTTTACCGAATTTGAAACAACGTTCTATTCGGCATTTTTTTACCTGTTACAGATCTGTAGTATGATAATCCCTAAACAAATTGCCCCCCCGCAACGCGGGGGGTCGTCACCTCGTTACACAATTACTTATTTGTATTAGAATATATAGAATGATGGAAGCTAATATTCGCAAGCCGGCCATCAGCATGCTTTTGTTAATCTTTATTTTAGCTTTACTTGTAACTTCATGAGCAAGTTAGGCTATTTTAAATGGTGGCTTCAAAAGCACCCCTCATTTCTGAAAGAAGTACTAAACTATTAGCTAATAACGTCTACTCACATGACATTAATTTATAAGTTTTTTAGATGATTTTAATTTCCCACAAATCAATAGATTGATGCCATGCATGTATGTTTAGTTAAATATTTCTAAACAAGTTTGGACATTCGATTATTTCTATTATTAAACACACCTAGACAAATTTATATTTTGTCTTTCTCTATGTCTACTACTCTACTATATATAAAAGAAAAAACATATTTGCTTAAACATTTTTAATGTGAGAAATGTTAGATTATCGATTTATCCATGGTCTTTGTTCTTAAAAATATATACTTTACATTCATATATTCTTCTTCCCAGGGTCGTCCCATGAATTTATGAAATTTTTTAGGGCCCTGGACGAAATTAAATAATGAAGCCTTTCGATAAGGAATGTTATATATAAAGTGTCACCGTTTATAAGATATAATGCAATTAGTTATCTAAACGTTCTAACATATTGATCATTTAAGATATTTTCTCATCTAAATACATTATTCTCCATGAAAAATATGTGTACACGTGCATATAATTATTAACGGGACAAATTTTGGGCCTTGAGCGGTCGCTCACCTTGCACACCCTCAAGGCCGGCCCTGTCGTCAAGTAGTAGTTAAAATTGAGAAGAGTTATGTGTCAGTTACTTAGAAGTTTATATAGAAGTTAAGTGGCTATGTGGCGTAGCTTGAAATGAGTCGACTTGTTCTTAAACGTACATCTTAAGTTTTTAAATTTCATCACGTACTAGGGACCTTCCTAGCAAATTCCTCAATGATGTTAACATTCAAAGACTTGAATTTTATATCCTTTCTTAATCAGGTATGAATTTTATTCGCTAGGAACATGTATATCAGCAAGGGAGACCATCGACTATTCAACCTAGATATTCCCATGAAAGATACTAATTGCGGACTTTGAAAATTCAAATCAATATGTTATCTTTAATACATCAACATAATTTATCATATAACACAAAATTTAGAGTACGCATGCATGTTGATCCTATTAGCTAGCAATCAAAAGAGTAAGTTAAGTCGCGCATTTATAGTTTTAGCTTAATAGCTTACACGATGGACCTCTCTCGTTTTGGGAAGAAGTGTGATAGTGATAGCTTTATGTTATGGCCGCCCCAAGTTAAAGAGAAGGGAGTTTTTGTAACTAGTTAGAAGCTAAATTCAGTCTTCGCCATAACATAAATTTATATGCTAACCGAAAGTTTCACCATTCTAGTATATGGTCTAGAGGTGGCCATCCAAACCGATTCCGGAACCACAACCGAAAAAAAAACCGAAACTAAAACCGGTCAAACCCGGTTCCTACAAGAACCGGTCCCGGTTCTTACAAAAACCGTATGTTCGACTCCGGTTCTTGTTTTTTATGTAGCATATTCATAAACATATAACATGTATTCTATGGTGATTTGGCCGAAAGTCTAGAGAGAGAAAGGGAAGAAGTTGGGAACTAGAGAGAGAAAGTAATATGTATTAGTTGAATGTGTGAAGAGTTCCAACTCTCTCCCTAGGTGGAGAGGGGTATTTATAGTGCTAGCATATGTGCCCCCGAGTGGGCTGTGGAGCGAGCTGACAGTTGGTAAAGACCCGACCCACTCCACGAGTTCTATAATAACTAATCTATATTAACTTACAACTAATAATCCTACGAGATATTCAATGCTAATGAGTACACGGGGTGACCGAGTCTTCATATGAATATTTATATTCCTAACAATCTCCCCTTAAGGGAGGTCACCCTGGAAATTACATTTTGAATTCTAGCATTCTATCCTCTGAACTTGACTTCATAGCTCGTAGTCTTTGATTCTTCAACGTCATTGATCTTTGTGCTTTCAGCAGTGAACTTTTGATGACAGATCTTTTGCCTTGGACGATCTTTGATGAATCTTTGAGAATATCATCTAACATATGTCTTCAAGTCATCTTCTTGCAGTATTGTCTCCATGTGATAGTTTGATCTTTGAACCGATATGCTCACACTATTCAGGGTCATGATTTTCAGCATCAGAGTTTGCAGAAGCGGTGTTGAAGGTCTTTTAATTTATCATGACTTCTTTGAATACGATGATGGTGTAGTATGAGCATGAGGTAATGGATTTTCATCTTTTCAGCATCGTCTCTGTGTGAAGTTGTGATCTTTGAGCATTCTTTGAGATCATCAGTCACCGTAAATCTCCAAGCTCATCCGTTGTAATATTGCCTTCATGTGATATGTTGTGACCGTTGAACTCGCATGCTCACACTTTTCTGGATCATGATAGCTATCATCAGAGTTGCAGAAGCTGTGTTGTAGGTCTTTCATCTATCATGATGTCTTTGATAATGAATTAGAAGTGTGAGCATGGAGTGTGGATTGACACGTCTCTACTGGAATCAGGAACCACCATCACCATCTTTATATGAATATGAAATAAAACAGTTAGCAATAAAGTTGGAGAACGAATATGGCTTTGTCATTCGTTCGGTGTGGTTGGATTAACCTTTGGTTCCGTGAGGACCGACCTGTGATCAGGTAGAATCCCCTTTAAAAAAGATTCTCCTTGACAGGAATTTACCACTTATAAGTTGAAAGTTTAACCTAATAAACAATATTCATCCATTTTATACATGAAATACTTAACCATAATTTTATGACTATTAGAATTTACCGTTATAAATTTTCGTTACTATGCACGAGTACTCGTCTAATATATAAGAAGGCCACACTAACTATATGTTTAAGGGTTTTAGTTACCTTTCATATAAATAAAAATGCAACCGTCAATAAACATTAAGCTTTTTATATTAAAAAAATTAACCTTATAATAACTGAATAATTAAAAAAATATAATTGCAAAATGTTATTTTAATCAATATAACTCTTAACGGTATAGTCAGCAAAACGTGGAAATATGTGTTGACCCGAGTCGTTTGTCCCGACGAAGATCGAATGGAATTTGTGTTCCCGGAACGTGATTCGTGTAGTGAATGTGAATAAGAGTGATTGATTTTTTTGATTACACTACTAATATTAAAATAACAATCAAGATTAACAACTAATTATGCTAAGAAAACAACTAAGCTAAGCATGTAATCCTAAAAACGAAAATTGAATTTAAAAACGTTACGCGACGTAATTTAAAAACGTGAATAAAAATGATTTTCTAAAATTTAAAACCTAAAAATATAAAAATAATTTTCCTATATTAAAACTGATAAAAGAAAATTTTTGGAAAAAGAAAAATATTTTTTTTAACTTTTTATGAATTTTTTATGAATTAAAAACTAATTTAAACTATTTAATTGATTTAAAAATAGTAAAACAACTTGTAAAAATCTGGAAATTTTTGAGTAAATCTAAAATTAAATTTCTAAACTAGGAAATATAAAATCAGAAAGTGAATAAACCAGAATAAGCTAAAACAACAAATAAGCAGTAAGGAAATAAGCAAAAAATAAGCAAAAGCTAGCCAAAATTTATCAAAAGCTCAAAACTAAAATATTATACTACTGGAAGCATAAAGAAACTGGAAATTAAGCACTAAGCACACAGAATAAGCACAATATAAGCTGAACAGCTTATTCCTAAAACATATTCAAAATGGTATTCTACCCTACTTGCAACACTTAATTAAGCAGTCTATAAAGCTCTAAAGTTGTACCTCAAGGGGGCAAAAGCTGGCCTATACTATTGGCTATCTAGAAAACACAAAAGCCTCAGAAAATAAGCTTGTTTGCTACCCTAAATAGGCCATAGATCAGCAGGATTAAAGCACAAAAGCTGATGAAGGAATGCGGACTAAATCGAAGTCACTGTTCATTTCTTTTAGAAACTCAAAAAGAGGGAGGTCGTTTGATTTGTTATAGGCCTTTACTTTTTTTTTTTATTTTTTTTTTTATTTATTTATTTATTTTTTTTATAGTAATTCTTACACCAATATAAATTAATTTACGTTGTTAAATATTTTATTCTTTTTTCTTGTAAGGTTTTCAACCAAATCCTCAGTTCTTGGATTGAAAAATAATAATTTTTTCTCAGGAAGTCAACGTTGTTTTCTCTTAATGACTTTGTTATCTTTGGAAAACGGAGGATAGCATAACTTTGTTGAAATAAGATAATTTATTTGTAGCGCTTTGTTGAAATAAGATAATTTATTTGCAAATAAATTTCTACATCCAGGAAATACAGAAATAAATGCTAAAACATAAGTTTGTTGTGTTACTCTTTATGTTGCTAAATACATCCTAACAAAAAAAAAAAATGAGTTCCAGTATGCGGCTAGTGCAGATTACATGACATTATTTTGATCAGTTTTACGATCGTTAAATTAAAGCGAGGGGTAGACGACGGTTATAAAAAACGCTATTCAATTTGAGTAGATTAATGTCCACACACCCAAAATATAACAGTAACTAAAAGAAACAAAAAATTCAGATGATATTGTACGTTATCTATTCGAGGTTTAGAATCATTTTTTAGAACTAGAAATTGACTGATGTGCGCTTGCTAATTTTATTGGAAAATCATGGGACCACATTGATATTTAGTTTGCAAAAGTCAGCTATTCGTACTTTCTTCGAAATGTCTCAGTTGAACCGGTCCGTACCTTGAAATAGGAAAGTAAATACTCGAAAATTAAGAATAACACACAACACTCTAGTATCTCTTAGTTTACTTCCATCGATCTCTATATAAACTAACGATACGATACTAATAGATTTATACTACTACTAGAAAATATGGAGCACAGAAGCCACAATGTTTCCTTGCTTTTCTTTACATTGCTTTGTGTTTATTGCGTGGTTGGTTTGGTGAAAGCCTCCAACCAAGGTGATACTCCACATGCAGATTTATGTGCAGGTATGTTGTAACGCTAACTATATCCGAGTGTTAAATATGTTGAAAGAGTATTTCAGAACAACATTAATGTATAGTAGCTCATAGTTTGGATCAAATGAGAAATGCAATTGAAATGAGAAGTATGAGAAGAAATCAAAACAAATTTTATATGCATCTACCAAAATAGATGCATCTCCCATCTGTTTCTCCTTCCTTATTTGAAATATGTGGCTCTAATTTCTTCTCACTATTCTCATTTCAATAATTTTTCTCGCTAGATCTATTCCCAGCTCAAGTTTAAAACATTGTACATATGCCTAGGATCGATCATATACAATAATTAATCACATGGATCATGAAGTTACTTAATGATTAATGAATAGAAAAATATATGTTTAAACAGCTACAAGCTAAATCAATTAATCCTACGTAATTCATCACATATTTAGTAGACATTTTTTTTAACGGCAATTTTGTAATCATGCCTAGCAAGGAGCTAGGCGAAAGAGCAAAGACATTTTACAAAGAGGTTGGATCATATTAAGTAGACATGCTCCTTATCAGAACAAGCTATATGTGTTGCTGATAATTATTGTTAATTTTGCCATAATATTTGTTTAGACTGTTGCATTTTTTTACCAATATTGATAATGAGCGCTGTTTGTATGTGATTGCGTAAACAAAAGACATCATAGGACCACACTGGAACATGACCAAGCACGGGGAAACTCCATGCCCAACATTAGTTGTGTGGGTCCCCAAAAAAACAGGCTTCACTGAGTTCGTTAAAGTCAATGATCATCATCAAGTCGAAGGCGGATTCTCCATCGCAATCTTCTGTTATGCCTTACAGTTGCTACCATACAGTGTTCAACCTATCTTTATGCCTTTCATCAATGACAAAGGAGAGATGAATGGAACCTATGATCAACTTTTAAAGCATATTGAAGGCCAGGTATATATTTCTTAATATATCTCGCTATAACATCAATCTCATAAGTTTATTGAGGTACTTTATAGGTCAATTTTGTAACTGGAGATGAGTTGATATAGATTATTATCGGTTTATTCAAGAACGAGAAAAAAATATTATACTTTCAAAATTAGAAAAAACATTGTTATTTAAAAGGCACACATGAACTCTCGATAAACTAGCAGTGTAATGTATTATAGTATTCAAACTTAACATGCTGAAACATATCAGGATTTTCTATCTTGCAGAGTTGCCAGGCGGTTGCAGGGGATGTGACTATACGTGGAAACCGAGCTCAATACGCTGATTATACAATTCCCTATCTGAGTGCTGAAGTTTACATGCTTGTGCGTACTACACATGAATGGAACCAAACCCTCTGGACCTTCTTAAGACCTTTTACTACTAGATTATGGATCACATTAATTTGTGCATGTATCTTAACTGGAATTGCACTTGCAATATTAGAATACCGTGCTGGCAACCAAAGATTTGCAATCCCATTCTACAGGCAACTCGTAATGGTCATATGGTTTCCTATTTCGACATTCTTCTTCAATGAAGGTACTTACTTTGAGATACATGAATGATTTAGTGTGTTTAATAAATTTAAAAAAACTGTTACATTCTCAATAAATATATTTCTTTAGCGTTGAATTTTGTTGACTCTAAATTAAACATTTCAAAATAAATGGTTAGTCATCCGGTGTACTTTTTGACATTGTAACATATGCAACAAGTGCTTTTTGACATTGTAACATATGCAACAAGTTGTTGAAGTTATGAAAGCTAGTGACAAACAAAATCCGCAACAATATATATGGACATAAACATTCTTAGGAAATTAGACCGATAAGAGGCAACAAACAGTATCTAAGAGAATTTTTTGTTATTTCTTATTCTTATGCAGGTAAGTTAGTCAACAGGTGCTCTAAAGTTGTGCTTGTTATGTGGCTATGTATGATATTCATAGTTCTTCAGATTTTCACAGCTACTTTATCCTCATGGTTGACACTAGATCAACTGCGTCCCAAATTGCCTACAAGTTTTGAAAATGTTGGATATCAAGGTGGTTCATATATAAAAAATCTTATAATGCAACGATACAATTGTTCCGGAAACAAGCTAATGACTCTCAACAGCTATGAAGATTTCAAAAATGCGTTGTCGAATGGTAGCGTTAATGCCATCTTTGATGAGCTTCCCTATATTGAACTATTTCTTACCAAGTATGGATCTGAATACATGAAATTTGGACCGATACACCAGGAACCTGGAATTGCCTTTGTGAGTTTCTCCTCTTCCCTCTTTCTCTCTTCTTTCTCTTTTAAGGAACTGTTTCTCTAAGCTTTTTCCGATTATGTGACTAGCCAAGGTGCCCGAGAATCTGTAGGTGTTAGGGTCATGATAATCTAAAGATTGCGATAATTCTTGAATCGTGTATAATCCAATTTCCGAATACCATATTTAAACCTTATTTAGTGCCTAGGGTTACACGAAATTCATATATGGGATACGACAAGCACACAATTCAATTCTAGGCACAAGAATAAGAGGCAAAACATGGAAAATATTGTATATGTTGTTATGATTGTTTATATTAAATGAAAGACCAAAATGATGTCTATATATAATACACAAAGTGACTTTTGGAGAAAAGTCGTACCCTTTCAATGGTCACACTTTTTGGTGAGAAGTAACCAACTTCCAAATAGATTTTAGCGACATTAATAGCGACAATTTTTCTATTACTATTTGACAATAGTCACATCTATTTAATGGTTGCAACACCTTAGTGACGAATAATCTGTCACTACAACTTTGCCATTCATCATATCCGAAATCAGAATTAATTAATTTATAAAAGCATGCACTCCGCACCTCTTAACTTGCTTGTAACTTAACTTAAAATCACTTTGGTCTCGGGCATTCTTAATTACACAAAAATGCTTGTTGACACAAAAATCGATCACCAACATAATCAAATTGAGAAATAACGCTGCAGGTTTTTTCTATTATTTAGAAAATCACAATTCCTTTTCAATACTGAGTACACATGGAGTAGTTTGTTAACCGAAATTATAATAGCCATGAAATGAAAAGAAAAAATAAATCTAAGTACTACTACTACTATATTTTACTAGAATTATATATGTACGTGCCTCTAATTTCTCAATCTTACTACATTATTACTTACATTCTACGTATTTAGTGTGTTAGTAATGTCATTCTTAATCTTCAACACACATACAATAATTAACTCACTACCTTCATGTGCATACTATGCCAGGCATTCGCTCGTGGATCTCCTTTATTACAGAACTTTTCTAGAGCAGTCATAAATATCACAGAAAGTGATGTTATGATGGACATGAAGAGAAAGTACCTTGGGTTTTCTCCTCCCGATAAATCACAGCCCAATCGAACCCTTCCACAAAGTCTTGATGTTCAGAGTTTTCTTGGATTCTTCATATTCATGGGAATTGTGACTATAGCCGCTATTATCTCATCAGAAATTTTCCTTTTGCATGGTAAAAGTAAAGTTGGAATTGAAAAAGAAGAGCTTAAAGAACAAGATACAACATCGGAAGAAGTTGAGATTAAGATCCCCAATTGATTAGCTATACATTTGAGTAGGTAATATAGGTAGACGAACTAGCATTTACCAGTGCTTACATGCTTGTTATGTTGTTCTGTGTATTGATTAGAAGGGTTGCTAATAAATCGTGAATGTCATATTAGTATTTTGTAGTGATATATATTGTTGTTGTTTACGCCTAACATACGAGGAGAGAACAGTGGGGGATTTTGCAGTGATATTGTTCTTGTTTTGGGCTAATCTTATAACCATATAATACGCACTTTTTAGTGCTTAGCTGGTTGGTGATTTTATATGAAATTTATTGCTGTGCAAAAAATAAAAAATGAGTCTATTGTCCCCAGAACTCCAGAAAGTAAATCCACTCAAAACTGGTAGCTTTTGGTATTTTCTGGGGAGCAATTTTTTTTTGGAATGGCATTTTATTAATAGAGAAATTTTTCTTGGGAGCAATTACACTCAAATCTTTTATATAATAAAGAAAAACCCCAATCAAAATAATTACCTAGAAAAATAATTGTAAATCCAAAATATGATAATGTCAAGTATGATTAATTATGTCTCATTTACCATCAAAATGAATGAAACCTACTAAATTTAGCTATCTTTGAGTACCTGAATTTGTCAAATTTGAACTTTCACTCACATATTTGTTAGTTTTGTGGACAAATTTAATACGTGTATGTCCGGATTCGAACTCGAGACCATGAGATTGTACACTTTACGTATGAGAGTTAATGTTTAAATAATTAATGTAAAATGTTATGTTTAATTATTAAATACACAATAACAACTAACGAGCGTTAAGTAATTAATGGAAATTGACTAACGGTCGTTAAGTATTAAAGAGAAAGACTAGAGATGAAAATAGAGGTCAAGAAGGTTGTAGAGACCCTTATGGGTATAGGGCCGATTGGTTATGGTATTGGGGTGACCCAATCATAACCTATCTTGGACACTAAGTTTCTCTACTATAAATACAAGGCTAAGGGTTCACTCTTGGGTAATCTTGTATCACATAGCAAACCCTAAACTTATCCTTCTCTCCCTCTTGTGTTCATTCGGCCGAAACTCACAACCCTTAGGGGTGTTCGGTTTTGATTGCAACACACAAAAGTGTATTGGTTTTGTTATTGTGTTTAATCGAACGAGCATTCACATCAAATCGATATTAGTACGTGTGTACAAGAACGTGGTGCAAACACATTATTGTTTGCTTATTGGTTTGAATCGAAAAAGGGTAAGGGTCGATTCTTTAAACCACATAAACCCTAATTAGGGTTTTAATCTTGCTTTGATTCGTGCTAGCTTGGAGTTGCTAAAAGGTACACATACGTTTATTATTCGGTTAGTTAATTACTAATATATGTTTAAGTCTTCCGTTGCGTGCTTTGATGTTTATGTGTTTATATTTATGTTATGTCATGTTATATAATTCCAACAGTTGCATCACAAGCAGTTATATTGTGTAATTAACTACCGAAACTTGTAAAAAACGAATATTGTATTGTGTTTGCATGTTTGTCTAATTCTAGGGTTTATAAAAATCGAAAACCCTAATTTTTTTTAGGGGCCGATTGCCCTAATTATTAAAAAAAAAATTGGTTTTGTTTTGTAATTGGATTAGAAACCCTAGGATTGCATGCAATCATTAATTGTATGCGATCTTGCGACTTCTCAATAATTGTTATGTGATATACATGAAGAAAAAATACATGTTTCGTCATGGATTATTGTTTATATGCTTAAATTGTTAAGTGACTTCACATGCGTTTATTGATAAATCTTGAATTGGGGAAGACCTCAATTAAATTAATGAATCAATTATGTGCAATATGGTATATATTTAGCTATGGCTTACGCAATCGATTCGTCGATGCATGTGGCTCACTTGCTTTACAAGTGAAAGCCTTAGTTAAATATATGCATTATTAAAACCTAGAATTGATTATTAATAGGTTTTATCAAATAAGTTTGCATGTGGCCATTTGTTTACACATATTAATTGTTAAGTTATGTGCGCATTGTTTAGATGCTTATTTTTTATTTTTACTTGTTTGTTTATTTTTTGTATGACAAGTTGTAAGCAAAGGGTAACTTTTGAATAGAAAAATAAATCGGACTAAACAATGGTGAAATTGTATTTGTTTTTAAGAGTTAAATCTTAAACTTTTAATTTATTGATGGTGTTTATACCATCTAGTTAGAAAGGCTCATCCAAATTGATAAATTGTGTGAGAGGTATAAGGAGGGTACGCATAAAATTGTGACCCAAAAGAAACGGGTTTTTAATTGGCTTTAAGCTAACCTTTGTTTCTCCGCTTTTTTGTGCGTCAAATTGGAGTTACCTACGACTATTTTTTACGTACAAAATCATCTTAAGGGTGAATTGACCTTAATTCCACGCGCCACTTTGTGGTAATTATCCGAATAACTTGGGTCTTTTGACTCATGCAGTAGTACGATATAGTGGGTGATAATTGAAGGTAATTCTTTCATTGGTTTATTTAATACCTCGATTAAAACTTTGTTGATTTAATCTTAGTGAAATTGGTTAATAAGAAACGTTTTATAAAAACCTATGATACGAAGTTGTGTGCATGCGTCTTCGTACATATTATTGATTAAACACATCAAATTAGTACCCTTAAAATTTAAGTTTATGCCATCTAATTACAAGAAACACTTGAAGTTTCAATTTAGCCTAAGTGAGACCTTAGCTAGATTGCAATGAAAAGGTGAATTTCCATGTTACGTGAGACCGTATCTGAAAATTTTGCAGTTTCTAAATTAGAAAACTTAGGGTGTGTTTGATTTGTGCTGAATGGAATGGTTCAGCACTAAGTGCTGAATCGGTCAGCATTCCGAGTGTTTGTTAAACACTCGGAATGCTGACCGATTCAGCACTTAGTGCTGAATCATTCCACTTATAATTTGCTACTGAATCATTCCGATTGCTAGATGAATCAAAAAAGGTTGCTGCTACTCTTTCTTTTTTATTATTCCTTCGTTCTTTTTAAGATTTTTAAACCGATTTGTTTTGTTTTTTTTTAATTCGACCATTGTATCCGAATGATAAAGATAAAACGGTAATTTTTTATCATTCAGATAACTCATTCAGAACCGATATCAAACATACAATTTTCATTCAGAACTAAGTCATTCAGAGCCTTTGAACCATTCAGACTTCAGAATCATTCAACACTAAATCATTCTGTGTTATCAAACACAGCCTTAATTGAGTTAGTTAATGAGATCTATAACTCAAGGCAAAAGATGGGATGAAACATGCTTACATTACAAATAGATTTTTGGCAAATGTAAATTCCATAATGATCTAGGAATTGGAAAATGTTTGTCAATTATTGCTCGACAATTACCTTGTTGAATACTTTCATTACTAGCAGATCAACTGATGTAATGGAACTATATCAATTTGGGTCCTAGTTTTCAAGAAAATTCTATGGTTATATGAATATTTCCAAGGGTATTTTATTTTCCTGAAAAGTTATATTATCGAAAATACTAATATTTGAACTTTTTTCGGTAGAAATGGCTCAAACCGATAACACTACTCTAAGTTCTGCGTTCAGATATTTCTTTGAACAAGAAAAATTGATTGGCCCCAACTTCAATGATTGGTATAGGTCGCTCAGGATTGTCCTGCGAGTGGCTAAACGACTAGATTATTTGAATCAGCCTTGTCCTGCTGAACCTGCTGCTGCTGCTGCATCTGCAGAAGAAAAAGCAGCATGGAAAGTTGAGTATGAGAAACATAATGATGTTGCTTTCATGATGCTTGAAATGATGTCACCTGCTCTACGAAAGCAGTTTGAGCATTTTTTTCCCTTATGACATGCTCAACGAACTCAGACGTATGTTTGAGAAACCTGCAGCTGTAGAATTGTATGATATGATTGATGCTCTACACAGCTGTAAGCAGGAAGATGGTAAACTCGTGAGTTCTTATGTGTTGGAAATGAAAAGTTACATGGACCAACTTGAGCAACTCGGCTATTCTTACTCACCCGAAGTATGTGTTGGCTTAATCAATAGATCCATTAACAAGAAATTTAGTGGTTTTGTGCGCAACTTTAACATGCATTGCGTGAGGAAGACAATTCGTGAATTACACGCAATGTTAATTGACTATGAAAAGGGATTACCTAAAAAGGCTCATGCACCTCAAGTACTTGCTATTCAAGTATTCAAGGTGGTAGGATTTAGAAGCCAAAACCGCAAGCGAACAAGAAAGGTAAAGGAAAGGCTGATAAGGGAAAGCAAGTTATGGCTTATCAACCTAATCCTAAAAAGAACAACCCTCCAAAGAAGAAAGAGAATCCCAAGAAGGATCAAGCTTGCCACTACTGCCATGAGGTAGGACATTGGAAGAGGAAGTGTCCTCTCTACCTTGAGGAGTTGCGAGTGAAGAAGATGAAGTTTGCTGGGAATGCTAGCACTTCAGGTAACTTATTTATGATTGAATTATTTGCATTTTCTCATAAAATAAATTCCTGGGTATATGATACTGGATGTGGTATTCATATTTGTAATACACTACAGGGGTTTAGAGAAGAAAGAAAGTTGGCCTATGGGGAGCAATACCTGCACGTGGGAAATGGAGCACATGCAAGCTGTTAGAGCCATAGGATCGTTTAATTTAGTTTTGCCTTCAGGCTTAGTACTGTTATTAAACAATTGTCATTACGTACCTTTTATAATTAGAGGTGTTGTTTCAATTTCTTTATTGTTGGATCTTGGTTTTATTCACACATTTACTAGTAATGGAATTTCAGTTTCTTTAAATGGTGTTTTTTATTTTAATGCTATTGTTGTGAATGGTGTGTTTGAGATTGACGTTAATGATAATGTATCCAATAGAAATAATTCGATGTTTAGCATCAATAATAAGATAATCAAGAAGGACTTGGATTCTACTTATCTTTAGCATTGTCGACTTGCTCACATAGGCAAGAAACGCATGGAAAAGTTGTAACACGATGGGTTTTTAAAACATATCAATGATGAATCATTTGATAAATGCGAATCTTGTATATCTGGGAAGATGACAAAGAAACCTTTTGCAAATCGTATAGAAAGGGCTTCAGATCTACTTGGTTTGATACATACTGATGTATGTGGACCACTTAGACATGTGTCAAGGAGAGGTGCTAGCTACTTCTTAACCTTTACAGATGATTTCAGCCGTTATGGTTATGTTTAATCTTACAACTCTTCCTTTATCCTTTTGGAATTATGCTTTAGAATCTGCTGTTCGCATTCTAAATATGGTTCCGACCAAGAAGGTTGATAAGACACCATATGAGATATGGCATGGTAAAGCTCCTAACTTGTCTTATTTAAAGGTCTGGGGTTGTGAGGCGTTTGTTAAACGTGACTCATCAGATAAACTCCAACAGAGATCTGTTAAGTGTATCTTTGTAGGATACCCAAAGGAAACGATGGGTTACTACTTTTACTACCTACCTGAAAACAAAGTAATTGTTGCTAGGTATGGAGACTTCCTTGAAAGGGATCTCATATCTCAAGAATTCAGTGGGAGAATTTATGATCTAGAGGATGATCATGAAGATACATCACCTTCTGAAAACACTAGCCAACTTCCTGTGGAACCTCAAAGTCTGGGTCCTCCACCTGAAGTTATTCCCATTCGTAGGTCTGAAAGGACTATATGTGCTCCTGAACGTCTATGTCTTAATGTAGAAGTTGAGGAAAATATGTTAGGGGATCTTGGAGAACCTGCTAACTATAAGGCTGCCATGAATGATCCTGAAAAGGACAAATGGCTAGTTGCAATGAATGGGGAAATGCAATCCATGAAAGATAATGATGTCTGGATTGAAGTAGACCTTCCTCCTAACGCTAAAGTCGTTGGAAGTAAGTGGCTCTTCAAGAAGAAAACTGACATGGATGGCAATGTACACACCTATAAGGCTCGTCTGGTAGCTAAAGGCTTTACTAAAACCTATGGGGTTGACTACGAGGAGACATTATTAGAGCTATTAGGATTCTCATAGCTATAGCAGCGTACTATGATTACGAGATTTGGCAAATGGATGTCAAAACCGCCTTCTTAAATGGTCGCCTAGATGAAGACATCTATATGACGCAGCCTGAGGGGTTTGTGAATCCACAATTTCCAAACCGTGTATGCAAACTTCAAAGATCCATTTATGGATTGAAGCAAGCATCAAGGCAATGGAATAAGAGATTTGATGAAGAAATCAAAAAGTTTGGATTTACTCAGAATCTTGATGAGCCATGTGTATATCACAAAGCTAGTGGGAGTGATGTTACTTTCTTTGTCCTATATGTTGATGAAATATTAATTATGGGAAAAGACATACGAAGATTACAAGAGGTTAAGGCCTATCTTGGAAAGTGTTTTTCTATGAAGGATTTACGGGAAGTAGCATATATTCTAGGAATCAAGATCTACAAAGATAGATCACAGCGGTTAATTGGATTAAGCCAAAGTGCTTACATTGATAAAATATTGAAGAGATTCAATATGCAAAATTCCAAGAAGGGATATTTGCCAATGCAAGCGGATCATGGCTGTGGGATCTATTATGTATGCGGTGAGATGCACAAGATCTGATGTAGCGTTTGCTCAAAATATCACCAGTCGATATCAACAGAATCCAGGTGAACTCCACTAGACTACTGTTAAACATATTCTCAAGTACTTAAGGGCTACAAGAGATATGTTTTTAGTGTATGGGGGAAATCCAGAAGCAGAACTTGATGTTACAGGTTACTGCGATGCGTCCTGGCTATGTGATAAAGATGACACGAAGTCTCACACGGGTTATGTCTTTGTCATTAATGGAGGAGCTGTGGATTGGAAGAACAAGAAGCATAGTACGATTGCGATGTCTGCTACAGGAAGTGAGTACATAGCTGCTTCAGAAGCTTCAATGGAAGCTGTTTGGATTAGGAAGTTCATTACAGGGCTTAGAGTTATGCCCTCAATTGAAAATCCTATTAAAATGTATTGTGAAAATTATGCTGCAATAACATTCGCCAATGAACCTTGAGTCATGAAAGGTGCCAGACACTTTCCTAGACGATATCACTATGTTCGAGAACAAATCGAGATAGGTGAAATCGAGCTACTCAAAGTTCACACACATAACAATCTAGCTGATCCCTTAACGAAGGCTTTACCTGGTGAAAAGCTTACTCAACATGTTGATAGCATCGGACTTCGTTTAGCTTGTAGTTTCATGCATGACTGTGATTAGTATTTGTATAAAGGATATTGTAAACAATTAATTATTTAATGAAATAAAATATTCGTTGTGTTTATTTTCTATTTTTAATATTGTATCCTATATTTGCATGTTTAATCCGTGAATAATTTAGTTATTCTAAATAGTTCGTTGTCAATTAATGATATGGGAATATCATTGAATTAAGACAAATCAGAGTTTTGGTAGAATATACTTGAAAGTATATTGATGCGTTGACATACCAAATTCACATGTTATTCAATGAATTTAATATAGGACTTATCTCAACCACATGATTGTACTTTATGGATCTTGGCATCAAGTAAATCATGAATAGTTATCCTCAGACTTTAGATACCAGAGAATTGTCATTGATGTAGTGCATTTCTATAAAGCAATTTACCGCTATACGTAATTGGTAGCTATAAGGATTGTTTTCAGAAGTGTTGCAAAATTCATGAGTTTTGCTTGTAGTTAAGAAAGAATTTGTTCATTCGAATTTGTTTTGAAGTTTAATACTGTTGGGCCCCTCGTAGGGTTGACAAGATGTTTATGTGGCCACGCCCAAGATCTATTTGGAATACGTTCAGAAGATTTGGTAATCTTGCACAATCATATACAACGAGAAACATAATAGTTAAATAAAAGAATGACTAAGATCCATATTTTTATTTAACATGGTATTAGAAACAAAAGGATAAATATGATGATGATTCATCAAAAGGTTTTTTCCAGGAAACCATACTCGAGTTGTACATGGGGCATTGGCGTGTTGCTATACGCTAACCAATGTCATTACACTATTAAGATCTATCCAAGTGGGAGCTGTTAGTTTTGTGGACAAATTTAATATGTGTATGTCCGGATTCGAACTTGAGACCACGGGATTGCACACTTTACATATGAGAGTTGATATGTTAGCTTTACTAAAAAGTGATGGTCATCTACGTATTTATAACTCTGAAATATGTTGTAGAACATGTAATAGAATAGTCAAAGGGCTCGTGGACTTGGGCTAAGCTAATAGGTTATAAGTTAAGTTAAGCTAGTCTATTTTGTTATGTAGCAATCCAAGCTCAATCCACAAACCAAACGTAGCTCATTGAAAGCCCATTGTGGCGTCTTACTTGACGTATAAAAGCCACCACACACCTCATTTGTGTGGTGTGCTTAAGTGTGAAGTGTGTGTGTTTTATATCAATAGTATTCTCTTCATCTTACTACTCTCTCTCTCTCTCTCTAAGTTCGACACATATATACTACATATATCAAGTCACCATTCTTGCTTAATACGATTAATATAGTGTGTGATATTGTCAGATCTAAGGTCCTACAAGGGGTATCAATCGCCTAACAACGATTTAGGATTGTTTGTAAAACAGAAAGTTGTTTCTAAAACTCTTTCAAACTTGGAACAAATGTCCTCAAACAATCCTTTTAACACAAGTGCTGCTAGAGGATATTTAGATGATCTTAAAAAGAGAATTGAAACACTTCAAAATATTGTTGCATCCAAAACTACTATCAGTATCAACAACTGGCATTCAAGTTTTCATGCAGAAATGAAAAAGGTGTTTGAAACAGAAATTACTACTCGACTAAATAACATCCATGTGAGAGTAATTCATTTTGAACAAGCATTTTTGAAAGAAACAGCCGACTTTGTCAAGGACCACAAATCCCTGGTGAAGGAAGCTAATGAAAATATTGAAAACATCAAAGTTTTGGAAAACCTAAATGACTCTCTTCGAAGCAGTTATGTCGACCAATATTATGTCCATCATTTTACAAACATATTCTGTTGAAGAAGATGAAAGACTAAGAGCTAAGACCTCTGCAATTGCTTCAAAATATGAAAATGCTCTTACTAAGAAAAAAAGTAGGTTTTTAGTAGTAGTTGATGAGTGTCTAAATACTCATCATTTCTTTCACATTTTGACTGCAAAAACATTTAAAAACATGCAGTTATGCTTCAAAATTCAGAAATTATCATTGGATTGTGTTTTTATATGTTTCAAATGCAAAATGATTGAAAACAAGTGAAAACGAACAAAGTTTGCATAAATGGCAAGTCTAGTCCCTCGAATTTCAAAAGTTGTCAAAATTAGTCCCTGGGGTTTGAAAAATGACATTTATGGTCCCCGGGTGTTTTAAAATAGAAAATTATGTTTTATGGTCCTTGTACTATAGAAACTTGGCATGAATGGCCCTTTTGATAACTTTGGTGAAATTACAACTCAGCCCCTTCACAAATCAGAAAATACAAAAATGGTCCTTGTGATTAAACTACAAACCAACCGGACCCTATTTTAAAATAAACCCAAATCCTACCAAAAACAAAAAACCCAGCCCATCCTAAACTAAACCCAAAGCCCAAACCCGACCCACCAACTTAAATAAATAAAAACCGGGTCAAACCCAGTCAAACCCACTCCTTCTGTTCATCTCCCTCCCAACTCCCTGATACACAAAACTAGGTGGTTTTGGCCACCTGCTACCACCACCTCACCCCCCAGCTGGCTACTCTACACTTCCACCTCAATCTCCCACCTACTTAGCTACTCACCAACGTGCCCTCATGACTCAGAAAAAAGCCAAAATCCCACTTGGCCATTTCCCGCCAAAACAAGATTGAAGGGTCCAGATTGAATTGATTTAATCCAATGATGGGGAAATGCTCAGAGGTCGACAAGGAAGCTTATGGGAGTAATATTTAAGAAGAAAAAGACAGAGAAAATGGGTGTCACTGTTTTTAGACCATTTCAGTAGTGTAGAATTTATTTCCAGTCAATTTTTAGTTTAAACAATTGTAGCTCTTAATTTTCTCAGTCTAATGAAAGTCCTTTGAAGATATTGGTTTTAATTTAATCAAGTTCTGTACTCATTTCCTAGTCAATTGAAATTTAGTGATCAGTCAACGAAAGTCAAAGGTTTGTCATTTTGTTTATTTCTGCTCAATTAGTGCTTATTTGGTCTGAATTTGTTTGTTTACTTTTATTGTTGATAGTTTAAGTCCATTAGATCATTAGTCTCTTGTTCATTCAGTTTTACTCTAAAAAAAGGTCAAAATAGCTTAAACTCAGCAGTAGTAGCTTACAGCTTATTAGTGCTAATTAAGGTTTTGAATTTTGCTTATTAGAGTTTTCATAAGTTAGATAATCAGTTTGAATCAGATTAATGGCTTTAGTTGTTGCTTTCTTAGTGTAAAATTGCAAATCAGTATTAGATAGGAGTGTTTGGATCTAGGCCCTTTCCTGTGTTCAAAGTTTTGTGAAGCTTTAAAAATAGTCAAACTAGGTCTCTTTAGGTTTAATTACCATAGTTTAGTCATAAAATTATCAGCTTGATAGTTAAAAAGTCAAAACTCATTTTAATTTCTTGTAATTATTCACTGCTAGGATTTTAGTGATCAAAGTCACTCATATCAGTTATATAGTTGTTAAAGTTGCTTGTTCTAGTCTTATCATAACTTATTATTGCAATCTCAGTCAGTATAATAGGATCAAAACTCACCAAAGTCAACTTTTCAAAAACTGCAAAAGTCAAAAACAAAGGTTTAAACCCAGTTTCTGGTACCTGATCTAGGGTCAAATTGGACATGCAATTGATGTCATAATTTGGGCATTTTCAGTTTGGAGATACCCAGTAGTACTAGGTATCTTTTTCCCCCCTTAGTTTTCATTTCCTAGCTTAATAGGCTGCTCAAAACTGCTCTGCAAGTAGCTTATTTTTCTGCTTTTTCTGTCACAAGTGCAGTTGCACTTTTCTTCTTTTCTGCTTATTTCTCTTGTTTATTTGTGATATTTCAATTGTTTTAAGTTTAATATAGCATGTTAATCAGTTCCTGAACTTTTTGTAATTTTTAGTTAAGTTTTGCTTATTTTTGGCTTATTAGCAAACTGCTTATCTGCCCAAAACAGCTTTTTAGGGTTAGATAAGCTTTGCTTTTATTTTTCCTAGCTTTTAAATATTATTTTAGAATTACTAGAATTTTTCCAGATTTTTCTGTTTTCAGTTTCTATTTTTAAATCATTTTAATAGTTTAAATTAGTTTTTAAATCATAATAAATAGAATATTAATCAGAAAAATATAATTTTAATTTTCAAAATTTTCTTTTATTAATTAGAATATAGGAAAAATATAATTATCTTTGTAGACCTTAGGAGAAACAAAACAGAAAAGTAGTGATAGCTTCTATTTAATAGAATTTATCTTTTTAAATTTTAATTAAGCAATTCTCATTTTTATAATTTTCTTAGCTTCTTTTCACCTCATAATATTTATAGAAAAAGTTTTAGATTTTTCTTTGTTCATTTAGTATTTATTATAAATTAAAATATTTTAAAAAGTAATTAAATAATAAATAATTAATAATAATTAGATAAAAAAGTGTAATAAATATATTTTCAGTTTTAAAATAAGTTTTATAATATTTTAGATTTATCTAAGTTAAAATTTTAATTTTCTAGGATAATTTCCTATTTTCTTTTAATTTAGAGCATTTTAAATAATTAATAAATAGTTTTTAATTAATAATAATTAATTAAATAGTCTAAAAAATAATTTTAATTTTCAAATAATTTTCTTTTATTATTAGGATTCTAAAAATATAAATTTCACATCCGTGGGATTTATATTGGTCAGAATTCACGTTTTATTTTGTAAGTTTACATAAATTTAAATTAAACGTACGCGTTTTTAGATTTTATACGTTTCTAGTTAATTTGTTTTCACGTACTTGTTCTTATAGCTTGTTTAAGCTATTTCCTTTTATATTTCCTTAGTTTAATCACTTAAAACCCTTTTCTGTTCAATTATCATCCGATCACAAATCCGTTCTATTACAGATTTCACACCTCGTTGGGACTTAACGACCCGGGGATATTCTGTACTCCTTTGGTAAATTGCATTGTGTTCTCAAGTGATTGACTCTTGTTGACCATTTACCTGGTTAATTTGGGTTGACCGTTTGAGACCGATCAAATTTTGGCGCCGCTGCCGGGGAGGTGTGCTGTGTAAACGAATTTGAAGTATCAGTGATTGTTGAATATACACCCATTGTATATTTACCATCTTTGTTCATATTTCCTTATTTTCATATAAAAACCAAAATTATCGTGAAGTTAATTCGTTTGACGGAACGATTGCCAAAAACATTTTTATTTAAGTTTTCAACGAACACAAAAATCCCAAAACTATTCATCCTTACCCTCTTACCCTTTTTGATTCTTTATCCCTTTACCCTCTATCCATTTGATTCTAACTTCTTCTATATTCTTATGGCATCTCTCGACGACGATTTCTTTGAACTTAGGGCCCTTAAAAACAACATTGAAAAACTTCAAGCCTTGTCAAAAAGTTCGAGATGTCGTGTTGATTATGATGGACCATCGATTCCTATTCCCTCTCCGGTAAGGGAAATGGAACGAGAAACCGGGGTGACAAAGGACCCGGTACTTCTCTCTGACAATGGAAGTGCTAAATACGTCCAACCTACGGTTGTCCAAAAATCTAAGCTCACAATTACTCCTAAACCGTCAAGAATCGATCCTAACCTTTCACGATTTACGGTTAAAAGTTTGTCAAGCAAACGTACAGAGCTTAGAACGGTGACTAAAAAGAACGACTTGCCTAATCTTCACGTTTATCAAGAACAAGAACCAGAGACCATAACGGAAGTGGTGGAAATTCCTAGCTCTCAGAGCACACCACTTGTCCCACCTCTGGATTTTATTCCTTGTGTTGGTTGTGGTGAGCCGCTTTTCGGTTTGCCATGTCGTTGGTGTACATGTGAACAATGTGGTAATGATATTCGAGACGGAAGTTGTTTGTTTTGTGGTTCGAGGAATTCATTTTCTTATGATCCTAATCCGAACTCATTCAACGACTCTTCAAAATTTTCCAACTACCCATCACATTCATACGAGCAAGAATCATATTATCCAAATCTCAATGATGCATCGTATCAAAATACACCAAACTTTTCTTGTGAATTTTGTAGAGGTTGTCCTCATCCGGAATATGATTGTCGAACGGGAGATATGCTTGTCTATGAGCAGAACCCTTATAACAATCAGACATCATCCGGATTTGACACATCTCCATATGATCCACCACCACCACAACAATTTTACTGTTGTGAATACTGTGGAGGTCCGCATTATGAATCCGATTGTCAAACGAGAACCCCGCTTGTCAATGAGCATGGTCCTTGTAACAGTTACGATTATTCTTATCAAGACCAACCTCCGCAGTATCAAACAATTCAACCACCACCTCAGCCATCATTACAAGAACTTTCTCAAGACACTCTTGAAATTCTTAATTTACTCAAAAAAATTAAGGATTCAATTAAAGAACTTCCCCAAGAAGATCGTCATGAGAAATCTTGTGCAGAACTTCTAGCCGAAGATCGAGCAGCACACAATCGTTTCTTGTTTAAACAGGCGTGCATGCTCGATGATGATGATGATGATGAGGATGAAGAAGACGAAGAGGAGAGTGCTATTCCTTTAAATGATACCGTTTATCAACTCCCTCAGTCAGCTGTTATCACACCCGAAGTTCCCACTAATTCTCTTATCATGGGGGATGAGCATCTTGACACTATTCCTGAAAAGGAATCGGACGAATTCATAAAGTCTAGTGTTGAGAACCTTGTCCCAATCCCAAGTGAGTCACAGGGAATTCTTGATCATGTGTGTGATATCCCTTCCCCTCTTGAGTGTTCAAAAGATCATTTTGAGACTTTCTCCGATTCTAACGATGAATATACATCTTATGGAGAAGTTGAGTATGTTGAGGCATCACTGCCCCATTCTGATGTTGACCCTCTTCTTGAGGAGTTTACTAATGAACTTACTCACATTGATCCACTTCCATCAGGAAGTGATGATGATCTCTTTGATTTCGAATCCGATCTGGAAGAAATCGAAAGTCTCTTAAATAATAATCCATCACTCAATTCTTATCCCAACCCCGAGCTTAGTGATTCACATACTGATGAAAATTCTTTATCTTGTGGAGACATCAGTCATGTGGAGGAACTACCTTCTGAGCTCGTCAGTCCAAAAGAGAATATTGATCATCTTGTTCCCAAAGCATTCAAAATGTCTTTCACCAATCCTCTGTTTGAATTCGAATCTGAATTCACTTTAATTTCTGATAATCCACTCTTTGATATTCAGAACGAGGTAGGTGATGATTCCATAATAGAACAAGGGTTCACAGATTTACATCACGTGAATGATTCTCTTTACGAGGAGTTCTCCTTTGAACTCACTCATATCATATCTCCACCAGAGTATGATAACTTCCACTTTGATCTTGACAAAGATTATCTTTGTGTTCCGGAGGGAGATGTTCTCAACACTGAGAATTTGATTAATATCAAAATTCCATCCCTCCCACCCAGAATATGTCTTGATCAAATGAGCTTAAATGATGAGATTCATGATCTAGAAATCATGAATTCTCCTTCTGATGATGATGAGTTAGTCATGATTTTTATCATGACTTTCTTTCTTTTCTTCACCTACACGGTGACTTCTCCTGTTCTTCACTCCTTCGGGAATGAAGACACTATCTTTGACCTCGGCATTTTCATTTATCATTTGTGAGCCGGATCTCTGTGTATATCTCATTGGAGTGGAACTTTCAAGTACTTCAGTGTTTATCCAAACATCTTGAACGAAAGTCCGATGGAGATTTTTTGTTCCACATGCTTCCCCATGAACCAATGAATGCGGGGTCGAGTCAAGCTAAGTGACTCGGTGAACAAAAATATTAGCACACCATATGGGTTTTCACCCATATTTCTGTCTTCTTTCTCTGTTCTACCACCTAAGTGTGGGGGAGATGCCCACATGTTGTATATATGTAAATTTCACCCAAAAAAAAAAAAAATAATAAAAAAAAATAATAAAAAAAATGTGTGTGTGTATATAAAATAATGGCTATTAGTATTACCTTTTCACGTTCTAAGTGTTGGTTTAACAACCGGTACTTTGAATATTGAGGGCAATATTCAGTTCTAAGTGTGGGGGGGAATTCTGGCGAATTTTGTCACATTGTACCTTCTAGTGCCCTATTCCCCCATTTTGGCCAAAATTTTAAAATTTTTTCTCACTTAGAACGCAATAAATGGTTATCAGTCCGCCATGTCTAACCCACATAAGGATTGGCTAATCCAGGAGCAAACGACTCTTGGTAAAGATATATCAAATCCGTTTATGGCTTGCAATTTGCCAAAAATTGTATGGTTTTCGACTCACCATATCTTTATAAGTGAAGAGTTGGCTAGCCCGCAAGGTTATGGCTTGTGGTAAAGGCATTGGAAAACCATAATTGGTAATCAGCTCACCAAAGATAATAACTGTATTTTATCTAAGAGTTGGCTAGTCCAGAAGCAAACGGCTTCTGGTAAAGACAAATCAAATCCGTTGACAGCTGATGATTTGCTCAAAATCATTTGGTTATCATTGTACCAAAGTATCACATACTAAAACAGTGGCTACTCCAGAAGTAATGGCAATCTGGTAAAGAGTAAAATCCATTAAACTTTCAAAAAGGATTGCTAGGGACTAGCAATAGTTTAGTGTGGGGGATTGATGAGTGTCTAAATACTCATCATTTCTTTCACATTTTGACTGCAAAAACATTTAAAAACATGCAGTTATGCTTCAAAATTCAGAAATTATCATTGGATTGTGTTTTTATATGTTTCAAATGCAAAATGATTGAAAACAAGTGAAAACGAACAAAGTTTGCATAAATGGCAAGTCTAATACCTCGAATTTCAGAAGTTGTCAAAATTAGTCCCTGGGGTTTGAAAAATGACATTTATGGTCCCCGGGTGTTTTAAAATAGAAAATTATGTTTTATGGTCCTTGTACTATTGAAACTTGGCATGAATGGCCCTTTTGATAACTTTGGTGAAATTACAACTCAGCCCCTTCACAAATCAGAAAATACAAAAATGGTCCTTGTGATTAAACTACAAACCAACCGGACCCTATTTTAAAATAAACCCAAATCCTACCAAAAACAACAAACCCAGCCCATCCTAAACTAAACCCAAAGCCCAAACCCGACCCACCAACTTAAATAAATAAAAACCGGGTCAAACCCAGTCAAACCCACTCCTTCTGTTCATCTCCCTCCCAACTCCCTGATACACAAAACCAGGTGGTTTTGGCCACCTGCTACCACCACCTCACCCCCCAGCTGGCTACTCTACACTTCCACCTCAATCTCCCACCTACTTAGCTACTCACCAACGTGCCCTCATGACTCAGAAAAAAGCCAAAATCCCACTTGGCCATTTCCCGCCAAAACAAGATTGAAGGGTCCAGATTGAATTGATTTAATCCAATGATGGGGAAATGCTCAGAGGTCGACAAGGAAGCTTATGGGAGTAATATTTAAGAAGAAAAAGACAGAGAAAATGGGTGTCACTGTTTTTAGACCAATTCAGTAGTGTAGAATTTATTTCCAGTCAATTTTTAGTTTAAACAATTGTAGCTCTTAATTTTCTCAGTCTAATGAAAGTCCTTTGAAGATATTGGTTTTAATTTAATCAAGTTCTGTACTCATTTCCTAGTCAATTGAAATTTAGTGATCAGTCAACGAAAGTCAAAGGTTTGTCATTTTGTTTATTTCTGCTCAATTAGTGCTTATTTGGTCTGAATTTGTTTGTTTACTTTTATTGTTGATAGTTTAAGTCCATTAGATCATTAGTCTCTTGTTCATTCAGTTTTACTCTAAAAAAAGGGTCAAAATAGCTTAAACTCAGCAGTAGTAGCTTACAGCTTATTAGTGCTTATTAAGGTTTTGAATTTTGCTTATTAGAGTTTTCATAAGTTAGATAATCAGTTTGAATCAGATTAATGGCTTTAGTTGTTGCTTTCTTAGTGTAAAATTGCAAATCAGTATTAGATAGGGGTGTTTGGATTTAGGCCCTTTCCTGTGTTCAAAGTTTTGTGAAGCTTTAAAAATAGTCAAACTAGGTCTATTTAGGTTTAATTACCATAGTTTAGTCATAAAATTATCAGCTTGATAGTTAAAAAGTCAAAACTCATTTTAATTTCTTGTAATTATTCACTGCTAGGATTTTAGTGATCAAAGTCACTCATATCAGTTATATAGTTGTTAAAGTTGCTTGTTCTAGTCTTATCATAACTTATTATTGCAATCTCAGTCAGTATAATAGGATCAAAACTCACCAAAGTCAACTTTTCAAAAACTGCAAAAGTCAAAAACAAAGGTTTAAACCCAGTTTCTGGTACCTGATCTAGGGTCAAATTGGACATGCAATTGATGTCATAATTTGGGCATTTTCAGTTTGGAGATACCCAGTAGTACTAGGTATCTTTTTCCCCCCTTAGTTTTCATTTCCTAGCTTAATAGGCTGCTCAAAACTGCTCTGCAAGTAGCTTATTTTTCTGCTTTTTCTGTCACAAGTGCAGTTGCACTTTTCTTCTTTTCTGCTTATTTCTCTTGTTTATTTGTGATATTTCAATTGTTTTAAGTTTAATATAGCATGTTAATCAGTTCCTGAACTTTTTGTAATTTTTAGTTAAGTTTTGCTTATTTTTGGCTTATTAGCAAACTGCTTATCTGCCCAAAACAGCTTTTTAGGGTTAGATAAGCTTTGCTTTTATTTTTCCTAGCTTTTAAATATTATTTTAGAATTACTAGAATTTTTCCAGATTTTTCTGTTTTCAGTTTCTATTTTTAAATCATTTTAATAGTTTAAATTAGTTTTTAAATCATAATAAATAGAATATTAATCAGAAAAATATAATTTTAATTTTCAAAATTTTCTTTTATTAAGTAGAATATAGGAAAAATATAATTATCTTTGTAGACCTTAGGAAAAACAAAACAGAAAAATAGTGATAGCTTCTATTTAATAGAATTTATCTTTTTAAATTTTAATTAAGCAATTCTCATTTTTATAATTTTCTTAGCTTCTTTTCACCTCATAATATTTATAGAAAAAGTTTCAGATTTTTCTTTGTTTATTTAGTATTTATTATAAATTAAAATAGTTTAAAAAGTAATTAAATAATAAATAATTAATAATAATTAGATAAAAAAGTGTAATAAATATATTTTCAGTTTTAAAATAAGTTTTATAATATTTTAGATTTATCTAAGTTAAAATTTTAATTTTCTAGGATAATTTCCTATTTTCTTTTAATTTAGTGCATTTTAAATAATTAATAAATAGTTTTTAATTAATAATAATTAATTAAATAGTCTAAAAAATAATTTTAATTTTCCAATAATTTTATTTTATTTTTATTATTAGGATTCCAAAAATATAAATTTCACATCCGTGGGATTTATATTGGTCAGAATTCACGTTTTATTTTGTACGTTTACATAAATTTAAATTAAACGTACGCGTTTTTAGATTTTATACGTTTCTAGTTAATTTGTTTTCACTTAAAACCATTTTCTGTTCAATTATCATCCGATCACAAATCCGTTCTATTACAGATTTCACACCTCGTTGGGACTTAACGACCCGGGGATATTCTGTACTCCTTTGGTAAATTGCATTGTGTTCTCAAGTGATTGACTCTTGTTGACCATTTACCTGGTTAATTTGGGTTGACCGTTTGAGACCGATCAGTAGTTCATGAGACCTCGAATTCCCACGTTCCAGCTTTCATTATGCCAACAAGTCCCACCCCCAACTCTAGCTGAGAAGTTGAGTCACCTTTTTTTTTTTTTTTTTTTTTTTTTTTTCAGAAAAAGAATCGAATAAAGAAAGAGATCGGATTTCCTTTTCGTGCCATATGCGCTTAGACTTGACTTTTTTCCCTTTTTTATTCCCAGTCCAATATTAGTTCTCGAAGATCTTCGTTTCCGTGTAGAAGCAAACTCTCCAAATTGATGACCTCCTTCAGTGATCTTACAACGAACAGGAGTTTTTCCATCGTTAATTCGTACGGAGCAATCAACGAATTCCGGCAAAATAGAAGAAGATGTGACCCAATTTTCCTGTTCAAAAGAAGATCTCTCTTCTTCTTCATTCTCAACAGGAATGCATAAAAAAAAACATCCGGAGCAAGGACCCTAACAGGTTGGAAGATATCTTGAGAAAAGGTTTTAGCACCGGTCTATCCTATATGTACTCCAGTTTATTCGAAGTCTCCCAATGGTGTAAGGCCGTCGACTTATTGGGAAAAAGGAGGAAGATCACTTTGGATGGGCGCGGTCCCATTCTTTCATCGCTGCTTCCAGTAACTTAGCTGCTTGGGAAACACCCCTAACATTATGCTGCATCCCAAGACATACAGACATCGCCTCCTCTATGTGATTTAACCTCGTCATCGTAGAGGTATCAATTTGAAGCCAATTTGCCTTCCCAGGTCTCGCCGGTGTTGCCTGTAGGTCGTGATGTGCCTTGAGATGGCCGTCTCCTGCCCCCCCCCCCCCCCCCCCCCCAGAAAACGTATCATATTATCGAAAAATCGAGGAATGCAAGTATGACAAACTGTCGTATGAGCGTGCCTACAAGGACATGAAAGAACAAAATGATCTTTTGAGGTCTCAGCTGGAAAGTCAAAAAGGGAAGGATGTGGTTACTAAGATTGCAAAACCATCGACTTCGGACAAACCGGTTGTTAAACCAAAAATGTCGATTTCTAAATTTGTTCCAAAAGTCGATGTGAAAAATGATTTGACAAAACCAGTCACTCCAACACCCTTGCCCAAGCAAAATGAAAAAGAAAATATTGTTGATAAAGGAAAAGCGGTTGTCGAAACACCAAAAGTTATAGCATCTGGCCTTTATAAGATTAGTCCCACTAATGCGTCTGCCTCCACATCTAAAACATATGGGACAAATGAAAAGAGTGTAAAAGTTAATCCAAAAGAGTCTAGGAATGCTAAAACAACTTCAAAGGACAACAATATAAATCCTAATGCGTGTGCCTTACCTTTTACAAGATTATAAAGCACCTCTAGGAGCAGCAGGCTACAGCCTAGGAGCAATAAAAGGAACAATAGAGTCTCACATGTCTCTAAGAGTAGATGCCAGAATAAAGTTGAAGAAGTAGAAGAACGCCCTAGGAATTTATCGCTTTGTAATAAGAGACATATATCATCTGAATGTAATGTCAAAAGTACTATTTCTAATGCATGTAATGATTCTGTTTGTTTAATGTGCAAGAAATGTTTAGCAAATGATGTTTGTGATGATTATGTTTCTAATAATGTGAATGTTACGCCTGAACAAAAGACCGTTCCAAAAGGAACTAATGCTAGATCTAGATATATAAAAAGACTAATTGCACAATTTATGTCAACCACTAGTCAAATGCCTAGGAACTACCTTAAGTATTGTGTATGAAAACCAACGGGTAGAAAGTTTACACTCGAGAATGGCAAATTGTCAGCTATGCAAATTGATCCAGTAGAAACTTTCTATGAGTGTGATTCGGATGTTACCCCTAACCCCATGGAACCAAATGTTAAACGGTTTCCAAATACAAACTCTTATGTTCTTCGCAGGTTATCGAAATATGTCTTTGGATCGTCGACTCGGGTTGCTCCAAGCACATGACCGGGAATCTAAAGCTGCTGATCAACTTCATATGGAAATTCATGGGAACTGTACGCTTTGGAAATGATCATGTAGCAGCTATTCTGGGTTATAGAGATCTTCAATTTAGGAATTATTTAATCACTCGAGTTTACTACGTTGAAGGGTTGGGACATAACTTGTTTTCAGTTGGGCAGTTTTGTGATGCAGATTTAGAGGTTGCATTTAGGAGAAACACGTGCTTTGTTAGAAATTTGGTTGGCGATGATCTCTTAACTGGAAATCGTTGAACCAACCTATATGCTATCGACATCAACCAAATGGCCTCTTCATCACCAATTTGTCTTATGACAAGAGCATGCGACACAAAGTCCTGGCTGTGGCATAGAAGATTATCTCATCTCAATTTCGACAGAG